>JAIUJO010000218.1:142500-155000 GCA_023846275.1 Vanilla planifolia | reverse complement strand
GCACACATCAATGCACTCTGTATAATCAAAAATTTACACACACATCTAAATATCCACAACCTCACACCTACACATGCACACACATACACATTTTGACACACACAAACACAACACACATGAACACACACACACATACAAATGTATATAGTAGATACACAAATGCACATGCTCAAGAAAACACATTCACACATAAACACACACAGTCAAATGCATCTACATGCACATAAACAATCACACATGTACATGCACACCACACATACACATGTACAAATGCACACAAATACATACAAGCATGCAAAGACACATACACACACACCTCAAGTGATACACAAACAAATGCACACATGCAAAAGTGTGTGTGCACATTAAGATGCACACACATGCACACAAGCACACACAAAAATACACACATGCACATATATAAACACACACATGCATGTGTACATGCATAACCATTCACACTTACATGTGCAGACATACACTTGCACATGCACACACACACACACATAGACATGCACCAACACTCTCACACATGCATACACATGCACACTTGAATGGACAACACACTCACACACATGCATGCACCAGCATGCATGCACAAACATACACACAAACACACTCCGCCAGACACAAATTCATGCATGTATGCAAACATATGCACATGTACATGCACAAACATGTGCATGCACTTGTGCACACACCCACTCTCACACACACATATAGGCACATGCTTGTTTTCTTACAAGCATTCAACCGCACATTCATAAACATAAGAACACACATACTCATAGGTGCACAAGAAAGTCTCACACATACACACATGTACAGACAAGCACACACACTCGCATATATACACTCAAACACAAATGCACATGCACAAGCACATATACATAAACACATGCATACACGCATGCACAAGTACAAGCATGCCTATATAGGCTCATAGGCATGCACACGCATAAGCACACATTAACAAAAAACAAATGCACATGCACATGCACAAACACACAATCATGCATGCACATAGACTCTTGCATGCTCACACACACATGTACACATGCACAAGCACACACACATGTACATGCACACACAAATGAACATATACACACACATGCATAGATGCACATATACAAAAACGCACTTTTATGAAAACACACACACCCATGCAACAATGCTCATGCATGTGTGCAATCACACAAACACAAATACACTAGCGCACATAGATGCACAAAAACACACATACATCGACACACATGTAAGCACACAAACATATGTATGCACACACACACATGCAGGCACATGCATACACATGTACACATACGTACACATATGCAAGCACACATGCACACACACATAAACAAACAAATGCACACACACCCAAGCACAAAATGACATATGCATGCACATGCATATACACACACAAACTCATTTGCACACAATCACATGTACACACACAGAAAAATATGCACATGCACATGCATTCACACGAAATCACTTATGCAAACATACACATACTTGCACACACACACACACACACGTACATGCATGCATGCACACATATACTCATCTATGTACAAACACACACAAGCACATGCATGCAAGCACACGAACACATAGATGCATTCACAAACAAATACAAACTAGCATGCAGACACGCACACACATGTACAAACATGTACATGCACACACACACACACATGTAGAAACAAGTATATTCTCACACACGCACACACATATCCACACACACATGGACATAAATGAACATACACCCACACATGAATAGGCATGTGCAACAAACATGCACACTTATGCATACTCTCATGCACATGAACACACACACACAAACATGCACTTGCTCAAACACTTGCACCTACACACACATGCACACAAAGACACACTCATTCATACACACATATGTGCACATGTCCCACACACACATGTATGCACACAAACACACACAAATGCACATGCACACACACACATATACACACACACACATGACCATGAACACACCCATATGCATACAAAACTACAAACACACATACACACATAGAGGTGCACTCACCCATGCACATACAAAAACGTGCATGTAGTACTCGTGTGTACACTTGCCCATAATAGCACATATGCACACACACACACATACACATATATGCATAAGCACACATACATGCACACACATGCCTATGCATAAACACACTCATATGTAATGAATAACACATGCACACAGACATTCATGCACACACACACACATGCACATACCCCCAAACATATCACATAGTCATACACACATGTACACACACATGCATGCACATGCACATACACATAAATGATACATGCATACACACATACATGAACAAGTGCATGCACACACATGCACATGCATACACACATGCAAATAAACACACATACAATAACACGCACAGACACGTGCACACACATACACATATGCACTCACACACAAACAGATGTGTACAAGCACATACACAAGCACTAACACGTGCACAAATAGATTCACACATGGACATATGCATGCTCACATGCACACACTGAACGCACTCAAACATAGGCATACACACATATAAACATGATTTACACATATATACATATGCACACCCCCATCCATACACATGCATATATGTATATATATATATATATGCACATAAACACACAAACCACTCACACATGCACACACACAAACACATACATGTGCACACATACATCACACACACGTAGACACAAAAAACACCCAAATTGATACACTTGCACATAGGCATGTGCATAGCCACAATACATGTGCACACATGCTCACACATGCACCTCATGCACATACACACATAGACACAGGTACATGCATGCACACACGCATGTGCACACGTACATAGAAGCACGAATGCACATAAACATGCAGTCATGTACAGAGACATACACATGTAGGTGCATGCACTCACACACTGACACACCCCACACATGCACATTAGCATTCATAACACAAACACATAAATGCTTATATGCACACACATACAAAAATGCATGCAAACAAAAATAGACACCAACAAGTGCATGTACACACATACACACAAATGCAAACAGTCAGACACATATATGCATGCGTGCACACACGTACAGATACAAACACATGCATGCACATACACACACACATGCACACACATTAATACAAATAGACACACACATGCAAACACATGCACATGCTTGCATACACATGTACATATACATACAAATATTCACAAATATATGCACACACACATATACACATGCACACGTAAACACATGCATATACACACACATATATAGACATACACACATACACACAAACACGCATAGATGCACATAGACACACATGCATGCACACATATGTACACAACCATGCATGCACACACATTGATATATGCACACACGTGCACTTGCACACACATGAACACTTGTACATAAGAACTCATGCACACACACACACACTCTTGTAGACACATGTGCATGCATGCACACACACACCCACACACTTGCACACACAAACACACATATATACACACAAGCATGCACACGTAAACACATATACAAGCAAAGATGCACACACACATGCACATGCACACATGCACACAAGCATGCATGCATAACTATACACATATGCACATAAACACACACACTTACATGCACTCACAAGAACACAAACACATGCTCAAACAAGCACACACACACGTAAATGCACAAATAACAAATGTAAACATAGAGGCATAAAGAAATGTGTCAAAACAAGTACACATATTCATGCACCTACACACATGCAAGTGTATGCACACACACACATTCACATGTGCAGGTATATATACACACTTGCACATGCACTTGCACAAACATTAAAAGATGCGCACAGAGACGTAGACGCACATGCAAGAACAAATACATAATAGAGCTAACACATGCAGACATGCACATGTAGACCCTCACATATGCACAAATATGCATGTATACAAGTTGATGCAACACACATACACTCACACACTCACACACTCACACACACACAAACACATACACAAACACATGCTAACATACACATAAAACACATGCACATGCATAACACATGCACATACATAGACATTGCCATACACATTCATGCCTACAGACATACATATGCACACATATAACCACACAAACACATACATTCACACAAACACACACACACTCAAGCTGCATAAATATACATGTCTACACACACACATACACATATGTAAGTGCCTATACACATGCTTGCATAAGAACATGCACACAAACACATGCATGCACAAGACACACACAAATGAACACACATGAAAAATGTGCACATATGTCAAAACACCCACATAGGCACACACACACATGCACACCACACACACACATACATACACTGACTCAAACACATAATCACCTACAAACATATACACACACATGCACATGCACTAACACATAGTCACACATGCATATGAACACATGCATGCATAGACCTACACAAACATTCACATACACCCACCCACACACATGCACACACATAGCCATATCAACACACACAGTCATGCATACATGCATGACTATACACAAACACACACACATGCACACATAGACAGTCACTACATGCACATGTATACACACACAAACAATCACACACACAGACACACACATATGCATGCATACAGACACACACACACATACATGCACATGCACATGCACACACACTCACGTACGTACAGATGCATATGCACACACATATGCACACACATGCAAAAACACAAGTAGACATGCACGTAGGCTCACATAAATATGCACATACATTGATCGACACAAGCACACATGTACCAACACGAACACACAAATATGTTAACACACATACATGCATAGACACATGTACACACAAACAGACACACACACACACACAACCACACAATCACATGCACAATAATGAACATATAAACGGAAGCACACATACATAAGTACATACATATAAACACACCCACATGCGCACACATACATGCATGTATGAGTGCACACACATACATACACACACATGCATACAAACACTCCCACACAAGCATGCATACACACAAATACAAATGCACATATGCCCACATGAACACTCACATGTACAAACTCCTATGCACACACACACACACTCAAACACACATATGCATGCACACTCAACCATAAGCTTGCATGTACATGCATGCACGTGGAGACATATGCGCACACACGTGTGCGTACTTGTACATAGACTTGCACACACACCCACACAAACACTCACATATGCATGTACATATACATAACCATTCACTTGGACACATGCACACAATACGTACACACATAAACTCACACCTATACATAAACACGTACACACATGTGCACTCACACACATCCATGCATGCACACATACATACAATCACACATGTGCTAGTACAAACACATGCATATACACATATCTCATGCACACAAACACATGCACCCACACATACATGCACAAACATAAACACATACTTGCACCAATGCACAGACCAGCACACACACACACACATGCAAGCACACACGTTCATGCACACTCAAACACATATAACTACACACACTCTTACACATGTACATGTACACACACAAAACTACACACACACACACAAGGAAGCACACCTAAACATGAATACATGTAAACACACACACATGCACTCTCACAAGCACACACACACAAACACAAATAGCCACACACATACAGCCACACATAAACACACATACATACACATGCATGCATATGTGCTCATGCATGCACATTCACATACACATACACATGCACACATAAAATACACAAAAATAGAGATGCATGTAGATAGACATGCACACATACTCATATACACATGCAACTATGCCTACCAACTCACACTCGTTTTTTCCTACATGTGCACACATACATGCAAACAAACACATGCACATGCATGAAAACTCTCATATGCACACACTCACACACACACTCACACAAATACACACATGCATGCACACACACATACATGCATATGCACACCAATGAACATGCATACACATACAAATATTCAGACACAACACACATAGTAGACACAAAGGTACACACCTCTATGTGCATACATACACACACACACACAAACATGTAAAAACGAACAAAAACATACACATCATATAAGCACATGCACACACATGTAGATGCAACACTCACACACATGTGAACACACACATATTGACCCAAAACGCATACACACAGACACATACACATGCATGCTTGTACACACGCATGACATGCACACACATATGCACCCATAAACACACACAAACAAGAACACATGCACAAATATATACACACACAAATATACAAATGCACAAGCCCACACAAAATACAAAAACACATATGCATGCACACACAAGTATGTACACACACATGCATATGCACACACACACACACATGAATGCTTGCGAACATGTACACTAATGCATGCACACAAGCACACAGATAAGCACACACTTGTAGAATCATATAAACCCATGCACATGCACACATATTTATGCAAACACATATACACATGCATAAAAATGCACAAATGTGCATGCCTGCACGCCCACTCCCACACACACACACACACACACATAAGTACATGCACATACACTCATGCACATAAAAGAGATGCATTCATATGCACACATGGACATTCATGCATGTAAGCATAAATCATTAAACACGTGCATGTGCAAGAATACACACAAGAAATAAGCACTCACACACAAGCACACACATACATAGAAGGATGTACACACATATACACACACATATATGCACATAAAACATAGAAATATGCAACTGAACACATGCTCATATACACACACATGTACAAACATGTACATGCACATGCTCACACAGATGCATAAATGTACATATATGGACAATCAAATTCAAATGCACACACCCATAAACAAAAGCACATTCACACACATGCACATAGACACATACACATACACACACATGTGGACACATAGACATATGCAAGTACACAAGCACACGCACACACACACACATGCATATACACAAAAACAAAAATACACACATGTTCATGTGTACATAGATAGAGAAGCACGCATGCAAACACACACACAAACCCACAAACTCACACGCATTTTCCACACACATGCACCCACACACATACATGTGTGAATTTCCACATAAGCACATGCACACACAGACACATATATGCATGCACACATCCATGTATGCACACACACATTCAAACACACACACATGCATGCATGTGTGCACTAACAAACTTGCACAGGCACGTGCATATACACACACATACATAGACACACACATGCATGCAAGCACATATATGCATACACACAAGCATGCACATGCTCACACACACACACACTAATACTGACACCCACAAACGCACACATAACGACACACATATGCACACACAAACAAAGCACAAAAGCATACACACACACCCTCATTTGTGTGTTCCCACACACAAAATTGTACAAATGCTCACACACCCACTTGAACGTCCACACACATATACATGGACACATACATACCCAACAAATCAGATGCACAAGCAAGCATGCTCACTCCTATGCACATTTGAACACCCGTAGGAAGAAATACTACACGTATGCACACATACACACACACATAAATACACAAACACACAACTACATATGCACAGACATAGACACACACATATGCATACATACACATGCACACACATAGGCACAAACATGTTGACACACACTCATATGCATACATACACATGCACACACACTTGCTTGCATGCATGCATAAACCCACATGCACATGCAAACACACACACTTGAACACACACACACAAACACAAACACATGCATACACACAAACACATACGTGCAAGAACACACACATGCATACACATGCACATATACACACAAAAACTCTCACGCATGTGCACATCAACATGAACCTACTCACTCATACACACAAATATGCACAAGTGTAGTCACGCAAACATGCACAGTTGTACATGACACACATGCACAAACATACACATGCAAGCACATGCACCCACATACATGCAAAGAGACACAAAAACAAAAAAGAGGATGTACACATGTACAAACTTATGCACATGCATTCATTCACACACATGCATAAGGAAATGCATAGGAACTTATGCATGCACTTGTGCACACGAACATGCACACTTATATGCACACACATGCATGCTCATGCACAAACACATATGCACACAAACATGCACAAACACACACACACACATACATGCGCATGCATGCACATATATACACTAACACACTCATGCACACATGCACTCACACACACACAAGTGCATCCATACACATGCATAGACACACATGCACGAACACATAGAAACACTTTCATGAACACATGCATAAACATAGAAACACACACACATATACGAATTCATGCATGTACACACACACACACATACACATACTACGTGCATACATACACACACACAAAAAAGCACAAGCACACTCACACAAATGCAAACACTCACACTCACATACACACACAAGCATGAATGGACACACACACACATGCACAAACACAAATGTCCACATGTACACACACACACACATACACACACATGCTCACATACAGACACATCCACATGCACAAACACAAGTGTATGCATATGCTTGCACAAATATGTTCACAAACACACACATGCACACATACATATGCACATACTCAAGCACGCACACATACCCACATCAATGCAAACACACACAAATATGCATACATAGACACATTAACACACATAAACACATGCATACATCCACACACAAAGACACACACACAAGCATGGACATGCACATAGACATACACACACACACACACACTTATACAGGTACACAAAGAGAAACACACACAAGCTCACACACAAGCACATATGCATACACACACATAAGCTTACACATGCACACACACACACACACACTCATGCACACATGCACATGTACACACACACATATACACACTCACAAAAATGCATACATACACACATGCACACACACACACGCATGCACATATACACACACACAAAATTGTATGCACACATGTACATGCATACCTACACAAACATACGTGCACACGTGCATGCACAAATGCATTAACACATACATGCATATGCAGCAACACATACAAATAATCATGTATGCAAACATACACACTCACACACTTTGATACACATGTGTATATATACCCACACGTGCAAATACAAACATCAAAGCATACACACATGCACACTCATACACACGCACATGCACACACAAAAACACATGCTCATACATACACAAATACATTCACATGCACACACCAACACAAACATGTGCATGCACATGTAGACAACCTGCTCACAAATACACACACACATATAGACACAAGCACACACATGAATACACACCCACACATGCATACACGTGCACAGCCACATGTGCACAAAGGTACACACATAAACACCCCTTTAACACATGCATAAACATATGTACACGTGTGTGCAAACACACACACACACACACAACAGCAATAAAACTCGAACACAGATGAACAAATATGCACATTCTCACACACACACACATAGACACATACATATACACACAGTCATAGACAGATGCAAGCATGCACAGATGGACATACACAAAAATATACAGATACACATTCACACATGCATGCATGTAGACTTACACACATGCATGCAATGGACTTACACACACACATGTACAATCACACAAACACATGCACAAATGTACACACACACATAAACATATATGCACATCACACACTCTCACATACACAAATGCATAGAACATTGAACACACACACATATGCATACTCAAGCACACACAAACATGAATGCACATATATGCACAAACAGATGCATACATAAGCACACACATATCTATACAAGCACACATTGACAAAAATACACGTGCACATGCCACACACAGACACACACAGACATGCATGCACATATGTGGACAAACAAATGCATACATAACCATACACATATGCATACTCAAGCACACACAAACATGGATGCACATATGTGCACAAACAGATGCATACATAAGCACACACATATCTGTACAAGCATACATTGACAAACACACATGTGCACATGCAACACACACAGACACACACATGCACACCATCACACATACACACACTTACACGCACACACAAAGAAGAATTCACATGTCTGCACCCATACACACGTGTTTGTGCATACACAGACACAAATGTAGGCATGTGCACATAGACAAAAGCATACCCACACACACACCTATAAATAATCACACAAACAGACATGCACATGTGTTCACACCAACACACACATGTGCACTAATGCATACACATACACATACACAAACACATATATACATGAGCACTCACACGTATACACACACACCGTACACACAAACATAAACACATGCACACACACACACAAAGATACACACACATGCAGATACATGTAGATGCACTCATACATGCACACACAAGTAGATAAACACAAACACATACACATACACACATGCATCCATGTAGCCAAACACACCCCTGCACACACTCGTTAACATACACATACATACACATGCAACTACAAACACACATACAAGCATGCACTTGCACAAAACACACATGAACATGTGTGCTTATGTAGGTATACACATGCATAGACACACACAAGATCATATGCACACTTTCACACACACAAACATACATGCACACAATTGTTAATTCACACACTAGAGTAGGCACACACACATACATGGATATTCACATAGGTACAATAATATATAAACCTATGCACAAAAAAGTGTGTGCACACAAATATACATAAGCATGCAAGCATAAACACACACATGCACACAAACACAAACACAAATGAACAAGCATGCATATAGACATACACACACACACACACCCATATGCACACATACAAACATGATGCACATACATGCAAACACACACACACATATTCTCACATGCACACACACATGCACATTCACAAACAGACATGAGCACACATGCATAATCTTGTACATACACACACACACATGCACATGAAAATGAACAAACACATACACATACATGCATACACACATGCACACATGCATACATGCACACCCACACAATCATGCATGCAAACAAACATATGCACGAATTCATATGCACACACTGACACATATGCATGCACACTTATGCTCATGCATTTATGCACACACACTCACATGCATATAAATACATGCATACATATGCAAAACACACACCCATAAGCACGCACACATGCCCACACACACACACACACACACATGTACACCCATGCACAAACATGCACATACACACAAACAAGAACATACCCACACATACAAATGCAAATGCATAGACATAAGTACCCTCACACACATGCATATGCTCATGAATGCACATGCACATGTATAGGCACACATATAGGCACAAACATAGGCACAAACACACACATGCACATACAAACTATTGCACACACATAGATGCACATATATGCACACCCATATGCACACACACACAATCACACTAGTGCTCACACTCATATTCGCATGCATACGTGCATATGCACACACATGCACAAGCATACAAACATGTAAACACACTCACATGCACACTCTCACACACACGTACAAATGGAAAAACACATACATAGACATGCACATACACATGTACACTCATGCATGTATGCACACACCCACACACACACACACAAAAATAGAAACATCAATGCACACACATGCTTGCACATGCATGAGATGCACACACACAATCATAGCTATGCCTACACACATGTCTACATGCACACACTCACATACACATCCACATACATGTGTACACATGCACATGAACATAGACACATGTATAAGCAAATAAAGACACATGTACACTTACACACACAGACACACCTACCCACACACATGCACATGCAAACATATGCACACTTGCAAACACACACACAAGCACTCACATACACACAAATATGCATGCATTTGCCATCATATAGGTGTATAGACATGCACAAACATGTACACACTCACACAAACATGCACACACACATGCATACACTCACACACTACACACACACATGGACACACACTTACGCATAGGCTCACACCCATGCTCATATATAAACACACACATGGAAACTCACATGCACACACAAACCCACTCACAAATGCACAAGCACACATATCTACACAGCACACACATGAACAAACATGCAAAGATGTAGAAACACACAAATAGACATGCATACACACATGCACATGCATGCACACATAAACACATGCACACACACTTGTACACATGCATACACATATACGTACAAGCACACATGCATACACGCACATGTACACACATGCATGCACATGCCAGTATTCTTGCACACAGACTCATATATGCA
>JAIUJO010000218.1:135000-137500 GCA_023846275.1 Vanilla planifolia | reverse complement strand
TACATCCTCTTCTTCTTATGCTTCTTCTTCTTACAAATCTTTTTCCACATATTATTATTATCTTTATTATTTTTCTGCTTCTTCCTCTTCTTCTCTTACTTCTTCTTCTTCTCCGTCTACTTCTTCTTTTTATTTTACTTTTTCAACTTCTTCTACTTCTTCTTCCTACTCTTCTCCTTCTTCTTCTTCCTCTTCTTCTTCTTCTTCTTCTTCCTCTTCTTCTTCTTCTTCTTCATCATCTTCTTCTTCATCTTCTCTTCTTTTATTTCTTCTTCTTCCTACTCTTCCACTTCTCCTTCTTCCTCAATATCTCCTTCTTCCTCCTCTTCTTTTTCTTCTTCTACTTCTTCTTTTGCTTCTTCTTCTTCTCTGTCTTGTTCTTCTTCTCCTTGTTCTTCTTCTTCTTCTTCTTCTTCTTCTTCTTCTACTTCTTGTATTTCCTCATCTCTTTCTTCTACTTCTTATTCTTCTTCTTCATCTTCTTCTACGTCTTCTTCTTCATCTTCTTCTTCGCCTTTCGCTTTTCTTCTACTTCTTCTTCTTGTTCCCCTTCTCCCTCTTCTTACACTTCTTCTTCTTCCTCTTCTACTTCTTCCTCCACTTCTCCTTCTTCCTCTTCTTCTTCTTCTCATTCTTCCTCTTTTTCATCTTTTTCCTTCTCTTCCTCTTCTTTTTCTTCTTCTTCTTCTTATTCTTCTACTTCTTCCTCCCTCTCCACATCGTCCTGCACTTCTTCTTCATATTCTTCTTTTTCTTTTTCCTCATCATCGACTACTTCTTATTCTTCTTCTTCTTCTTCTTATACCTCTTCTTCTTCTTCTTTCTTTTAATCCTCTACATCTTCATCGTCCTCTTCTCCTCATCTTCCTCTTCTTCTTCTTCTTCTACTTCTTCTTCTTCTTCTTCTTCTTCTTCCTTTTCTTCTTCCACTTCTTCTTCTTCTTCTTCTTCTTCTTCTTCCTCCCCCTTATTCTTCTTCTTCTTCTTTGTGTTCTTCCACTTCTTCTTTTTCTTCAACTTTTACTTCTTCATCCTCTTCTTCTTTTAACTCTTTCTTTTCTACATCTTTCACTTCTTCTTATTATTAATGTTATTATTATTATTATTATTATTATTATTATTATACCTCTACTTCTTTCTCTTATTCATCCACATCTCCTTCTTCCTTTTTTCCATCTTCTTTTTCTTCTTCTTCCTCTTCCTCTTCCGCTTCTTTTTTTCTTCTTCTTCTACTTTATCTGCTACTCTTCTTCTTCCTCTTCTTCTTCTTCTTCTTCTTCTTCTTCCTCTTCTTCTTACAATTTTTCTTCTTCTTCTTCTTCTTCTTCTTCTTCTTCTCTTCCTCCTTTTTATTCTTCTTCTTCTTCTTTGACTTCTTCTTCTTCTTCTTCTTCTTTGTCTTCTTCATCTACTTCTTCTTCTTCCCCTCCTCCCCCTTCTCCTTCTCCTTCTTCTTCTTCATTGCCTTCTTCTTCTTCTTCTTCATCTACTTCCACTTCTTCTTCTACTTCCTCTTCTTCTCCTCATTCTTCTTCATCTTCTTCTTATTCTTCTTCTTCACCTTGTTCTCATTCTTCTTCTTCTTACTCTTCTCCTTCTTTTTCTTCTTCTTCTTCTTCTTCTTCTTCTTCTTCCTCTTCTTCCTCTTCTTCTTCCTCTTCTTCTTCTTCATTTTCTTTTTCTTCTTCTTCTTCTTCTTCTTCTTTGACTTCTTCTTTTTCTTCTTCCTTTTCTTCTTCTTCTTCTTCCTCCTTTTCTTCTTCATCTTCTTCTTCTTTAACATCTTCCTCTTCATCTTCTTCTTCCTCTTCTTCTTCTCCTTTGTCTTCTTCTTTTGCTTTCTTTTTTTTTCCTCTTCTTCTTCTTCTTCATCTACTTCTTGTTCTTTTTCTTTTTCTTCTTCTTCTTTCTTCTACTACTATTACAACTACTACTTCTTCCTCTTGTACTTCTTCTTTTTTCTTCATCTTCTTCTTCTTCTTCTTCTTCTTCTTCTACTTCTTCTTCTTCTTATTCTATTTCTTCTTCTACTTCTTCTTCTTCTTATTCTTCTTCTTTTTTCCTTTACTTGTTCTTCTTTATCTTCTACTTCTTCTTATTCTTTGTTTACTTCTTTATCTTTTTCTTCTTCTTAACTTCTTCTACTTCTTCTTCCTCTTTCGTTTCTCCCTCTTCTTCCACTTTTTCCTCTTCACCTTTTTCTTCTTCCACTACTTCTTCATCTTCCTCTTCTTCTTCTTCTTCTTCTCCTTCTTCTTCTTTTGCTCTTTTTCTTCCTCTTGTTCTTCTTCCACTTCTTCTACTTCTTCATCCTCATCTTCTTTTTCTTCTTCTTCTCCTTCTTCGTTTTTTCTTTTTCTTCTTCTTCTTCTTCTTCTTCTTCTTCTCTGTCTCCTTCTTTTTCTACTTCTGCTTCTCCACCTTCTTCATCTTCTACTTCTAATTCTTCTACTTCAACTTCTTTTACTTCTTATTTTTCTTTTTCATCTTCTTTTTTTCG
>JAIUJO010000218.1:130000-132500 GCA_023846275.1 Vanilla planifolia | reverse complement strand
TTCCTCATCTTCTTCTTCCTCTTCTTCTTCTTCATATTCTACTTTTTCTTCTTCCTCTTCATCTTCTTCCTCCTCTTCTTCTTCTTCTTCTTTTTCCTCCTATTCTTATTCTTCTTCTTCTTCTTCTTCTTCTTGTTCTACATCTTCTTCTTCTTCTACTTCTTCTTCTTCTAATTCTTCTTCTTCTTCTAATTCTCTTTCTTTTTCTATCTCTTCCTCTTCTCCTTCTTCTTCTGCTTCTTTTTCTTCCTCCTCCTCTTCCTCTTCTACTTCTTCTCCTTTGTCCTTTTCTTCTTACCCTTCTTCTTTGACTTCTCTTCTTCTACTTGTACTTATTCTTCTTCTAATACTTCTATTTCATCTTCTTCTACTACTTCTTTTTCTTCGTCATAATCTTCTTCTTCTTCTTCTTATTCATCTTCTTCTTCCTATTCTACCTCTTATTCCTCTTCTAATTCTTCTTCATCTTCTTCTAGTTCTTCTTCTTCCTCTTGTTTTTCTACTTCTTCTTCTCTTTCTTTTCTTCTTCCTCTTCTTCTTCTTCATCATCTTCTACTTCTTCCATTCTTCTTCTTCTTCTTCTTCTACTCCTACATCTTCTTCTTCTTCTCCTTCTTCCTCTTCTTCTTCTTCTTCTACTTCCTATTCTTCTTCTTCTTCTTCTTCTTCCTCCTCTACTTCTTCTTCATTTTCTTGAACTTCTTCTTCTTATTCGACTACTACCTCTTCTTCTCCTTCTTCTTCTTCTTTTATTTCTTGTTCAACTTCTTCTTCCACCTCTCATTACTCTTCTTTCTATTTTTCTTCTTCCTCTTCTTCCACTTCTTCTTCTTCTTCTTCTTCCTCTCCATCTACTTCCTCTTCTTCGTCTTCTTCTTTTTCCTATACTCCTTTTTCTTCCTCTTCTTCTTCTTCTATTTCCTCCTCTTTTTTTTTTTCTTCTTCTTCTTCTTCTTCTACTACTACTTCTTCATCTCCTTCTACCTCTACTTCTTCTTCTTTTTCTACTTCTTCCTCTTCACCTTCTTCTTCTTCTTCTTCTTCTTCTTCTTCTTCTTCATCTTCTTCTTCTTCCACTTTTCTTCTTCTTCTCCTTCTTCTTCTTCTCCATCTTCTTGATCTTCTTCTTCTTCTTATTCATCTTCTTCTTCCTTTTCTTCTTCTATCTCTTCTTCCTCTTCATCATCATCATCTTCTTCTTCTTCTTCTTCTTCTTCCTCTTCTTTTTCTTCTTCATCTTCTTCTTCTTCTTCTTCTTCTTCCTCTTCTTCTTCTTTTTCTTCTTAATGTAATTCTATTTCTTTTTTTCTTCTTTTTCTTCTACTCCTTATTTATCTTCTTCTTCCCCTTCCACTTCTTCTTTTTCTTCTTAATCTTCTTCTACTACTACTTCTTCTACTTCATCTTCTAATTCTTCTTCTTCTTCTTCTTCTTCTTCTTATTCTTCCTCTTCTTCTTCTTCTTCCTCTTCATATTCTTTTTCTCCTTCTTCAACTTCTACTTCTTTTTCTTCTTTTTCTTCTACTACTTCTTCTGCTTCTTTTTCTAGTACTTCTACTTTTTTTCCATACTTCTTATACTTCTTCTTTTCTTCCTCTTCTTCTCCTCCTTCTACTTCTACTAGTTCTACTTCTCCTTCTTCTTCTTCTTCTTATTCTATTTCCTTATCTATTCTTCCTCTTCTTCTTCTTTTACTTCAACTTCTTCTTCTTATTCTTCTTCTTCTTAATCTTCTTCTTCTTATTTATATTCATCTTCATCTTTCTCTACCAGTTCTTCTACATCTTCTACTTCTTCTTGTCTCTCTTCGTCATGTCTTCCTACTTCTTTCTTCTTCTTCTTCTTCTTCTTCTTCTCCTACTTCTTCATCTTCTTCTTTTTCTTCCTCTACTTCTTCTTCTTCATCATCTTCTTCTACTTCTACTTCTTCCTCTTCTTCATCTTCTTCATCATCTTCTTCTACTTCTTGTGTATCTTCTTCTTCTTCTTCCCCTTCTTCTTCTTCTTCTTCTTCTTAATGTTCTTCAACTTCTTGTACAACTTCTTCTTTTTCTTCCTCTTCTTCTCCTTCTTCTTCCTCTTAAACATCTTCCTTTTCTTCTTCTACTACTTCTTTTTCTTTCTCTTAATCTTCTTCTTCTTCCTCTTCTTATTCATCTTCTTCTTCCTATTCTACAACTTATTCCTCTTCTAATTCTTCATCATCTTCTTCTATTTCTTCTTCTTCCTCTATTTTTTCTACTTCTTCTTCTCTTTCTTTCCTTCATCTTCTTCTTCTTCTTCTTCATCTTCTACTTCTTCCATTCTTCTTCTTCTTCTTCTACACCTACTTCTTCTTCTTCTTCTCCTTCTCCTTCTTCCTCTTCTTCTTCTTCTTCTACTTCCTATTCTTCTTCTTCTTCTTCATCTTCTTCTTCCTCCTCTAATTCTTCTTCTTTTTCTTGAACTTCTTCTTCTTATTCGACTACTTCTTCTTCTCCTCCTTCTTCTTCTTCTTTTA
>JAIUJO010000218.1:100000-115000 GCA_023846275.1 Vanilla planifolia | reverse complement strand
AATTATCCTTAATCAACAATCCTTCCTTTCCTAATCCTTAATTCTTAATCCCTAACCCTAATCCCTAATCCTTAATGAGACTCTTCTTCCACTTTTTCGTCTGCATCTTCTTCTTCTTCTTCCTCCTCTTCTTCCTCATCTTCCGCTTCTTCCATCTCTTCCTCTTCTTCTTCTTTTTCTTCTTCTTCCTTTTCTCCCTATTCTTCTACTTCTTCTTCTTCCACTTTTCTTCCTCTTCTTCTTTGCCTTCTTCTTCCTCCTCCACATATTTTTCCTCTTCTTCTTCTCCTTCATCATAATCTACTTCCTTTACTTCTTTGTCTTCTTCTTCTTCTTCATGTTCTTCTTCTTCTTCTTCTTCTTCTTCTTCCCCTCCTTCCCCTTCTTCTTCCTCTCATTCAATCTCTCCTCTTCTTCTTCTACATCTTCTTCTTCTACTTCTAATTCTAACTCTAATTCTCCTTCGTCTTCTTCTTCTTCTTCATTTTTATCTTCTTCTCTTCTTTGTGTACCTCTTCTTCTTTTTTTTAATCTTCCTCTTCGTCTTCTTCTTCCTCTTTTTCTACTTCTCAACCTTCTTCTCCTTCTTCTTCTACTTACTTTTCTCCTTCTTCTTTTTCTTCTTCTTCTTTTTCTTCTTCTTTGTCAACTTCTCTGCCTTCTTCTTCTTCTTCTTCCTCCTCCTCCTCCTCTTCTTCTTCTTCTTCCTCTTATTCTTATTCTTACTCTTCTTCTTATTATTATTATTCTTATTTTGATTCTTCTTCCTCTTCTTCATCTGCCTCTTCTTCTTTTTTTTCTTCTTCTTCTACTTCTTGCTCTTGTTCTTCTACTTCTTCCTCTTCTTCTTCTACTTTTTACTATTTTTCTTCCTCTTCCTCTTCTTCTTATTCTTTGTCTTCTTCTTCTTCATCATCATCTTCTACTTCTTCTTCTTGCTCTTCTTCCTCTTCTTTCCCTTGTTCTTCTTCCTCTTCTCTTCTTCTTCTTCTCTTCTTTTTTTTCTTTTTCTTCATCATCTTCTACTTCTTTTTCTTCGTCCTCTTTTTCTTCTTCTAGTTTTACTTTTTCCTCTTCCTTTTCCTCTTCTTCTACATCTTCTGCTTCTTTTTCCTCTTCTTCGTCTTCTTCTTCTTCTCTTTGTACATCTTCTTCTTCTCTTTCTACTTCTTCTTCTTCTTCCCTTTCAATTTCTTCTACTACTTATTCTTTTCCTTCTTCTTGTTCTTCTTCTTCTTATTCTTCTATTTCTTCTTCTTCTTCTTCCTCTTTTCTTCTTCTTCATCTTTTCTTCTTCTTCTATTCTTCTTCTTCATCATCATCATCATCATCATCATCTTCTTCTTCTTCTTCTTTTGCCTCTTCTTCTTCTTCACCATCATCTTCATCTTCTTCTACCTCCTCGCCTTCTTCTCCATCTTCTTATTCCTATTGTTCTCCATCTTCTCCATCTTCTTCTTCTTCTTCTTCTTCTTCTTCTTCTTTTTCATCTTCTTCTTCTTCTTCTTCCTCCACCTCCTCCTCTTCTTATCCTTCTTCTTCTTCTTCTTCTTCTACTACTCTACTTCTTCTTCTTCTTCTTCTTCATCTTCTTCTTCTTCCTCTTCTTCTACTTCTTCTTACTCTTCTTCCTCTTCTTCTTCTTCGTCTTCTTCTTCTTCTATCACTTCTACTTCTTCTTCTTTTACTTCCTCCCCTTCTTCTACTTCTTCTTCTTCATCATCATTCTCATCTTCCTCTTCTTCTTCTTCCTCCTCTTCTTCTTCTTCGTCTTCTTCTTCTTCTTCTTCTTCTTCTTCTTCTTCTTCCTCTTCTTCCTTCTTCTTCCACTTCTTCTGCTTGCTCTTCTTCTTCCTCTTCTTTCACTTCTTCCTCTTCTTCATCAACTTCTTCTACTTCTTCCTCTCCTTCTTCCCTTTCTTCTTCTTCTTCCTCCTGTTCTTCTTCTTCCTCCTCATCTTCTTCTCCTTCTCGTACCCCTTCTTCCTCATCTACCTTTGGTTCTTCTTCTTCTGTCTTACTCTTAATCCTTACTCCCTAATCCCTAATCCTTAATCCCTAAACCCTTACCCCTAATTGCTAATCGATAATGCCTTATCCTTGTTTCCTAAACTTTAATCCTTAATCTGCCACAGCTAATCCCTAATCCCTCCCTCCTGACTCCTTAATCCCTGATCTCTTACCCCTAATCAAAAAATCCTAATCCATCCATTCTTTCTCTTCTTCTTCTTCTTCCTCTTCTTCTCAACTTCCTCTTCTTCTTTTTGTTCTTCTTCTTTTTCCCTTTCTTCTTTTTCTTATTCTCCTCCTCTCTCCTTCTTCTTCTTCTTCTTCTTCCACTTCTTCTTATTCTTCTTCTTCTTTTTCTACTCCATTTTCTTCTTCTCCTCCTTCCTCTTCTTCTTCTTCCTCTCTTCTATGTCTTTTTCTCCTTCTTTTCTTGCTCTTCTTCTACCTCTTCTTCGTTTCTTCTTCCTCTTCTTCTTTTTCCTTTTTTCTTCTTCTTGTTATTTTTATTCTTATTCTTCTTATTCTTCTTCTTCTTCTTCTCCCTCTTCTTCTTCTTCCTCTTCTTCTTCTTCTTCAAGTTCTTCTGCTTCTTCTTCTTCTTCTTCTTCTCCTACTACTTCTTATCCTTCTTCTTCTTTTTCTTCCTGTTTTATTTCTTTTTCATCTTCATCTTCTTTTTTCTCCTTCTTCTTCTTCTTCTATTTCTCGCACTTCTTTTCTTCTTCTTCTTCTTCTCTTTCGTGTTTTTCTTCTTCTCTTTTTGTTCTTCTTCTTCTTCTTCTTCTTTTTCCTCTTCATCTTCCTCTTCTTCTTCTTCTTCTTTTCCTTCTTCTTGCTCTATTACTTCTTCACCTTCTTCTCCTCCTTCTCCTTACACTTCTTCTTCTTCTTCCTTTTCATCTTCTTCTTCTTTTTCTTCTTTTAATTCTTTTACTACTTCTTCTTCTTCTTTCTCCTCCTCTTCTTCTTCCTCCTCTACGTCTTCTTTTTCTTCCTCTTCTTCTTCTTCTTCTTCTTCTTCTTCCTCTTCTTCCTATTCTTCCTCTTCTTCCTCTTCTTCTTTTTCCTCTTCTTCTTCTTCTTCTTCTTCTAAAACTTCTTCCTCTTCTTCTTCTTTTTCTTCCTTTTCTTCTTGTTCTTGTTCTTCTTTTGCTTCTTCTTCTTCTTCTTCCTCTTCCACTTCTACTTCCTCGACTTCTTCTGGTTTTTCTTCTTCTTCTTAATCCAATTCTTTTTCTTCTTCTTCCACTTCTCCTTCTACCTCTTCTTCTTCCAATTCTTTCTCTTCTTCTTCTTCTTCCTCTTCTTCTATGACTTTTTCCACTTAGTTTTTCATCTTCTACTTCTTATTTTTCTTCTTCTCCTCGATCTTCTTCTTCTAGTTCTTTCTCTTTATTTTCTTCTTCTTCTTCTTCATCCACTTTGCTTAATTTTTTTCTTCTTATTCTTATTCTCATTCTCATTCTTCTTCTTTTTGTTCTTCATCATCATAATCTTCTTCTTCTTTTACTACTTCTTCTTCCTCTTCTTCCTAATCATCAATCCATTCCAAGTCCCTAATACTTAATCCTTAATTTGTAATCCCTAATCCCTATTTTTTATGCCTATTTCTTATTCCCTTATCCCTACTCCCTCATCCCTCATGTCTAAACTCTAATCGCTAATTACTAATCCATAATCTCTAATCCTTAATTATAAATCTATAATCACTAATCCTTTTTCCCTAATGCCTAATCCCTAATCTCACCCTCCCTAAGCCTTAATACCTAATAAGTCTCTTCTTCCTTTTCTTCTTTTACTTCTTATTCTCCTTCTTCTTCTTCTTCTTCCTCTTCCACTTCTTCCTCTTCTTCTTCTTCTTCTACCTCACCTTCTCCTTCTTCTTCTTCTTCCTCTTCTTGCTCTTATTCATCTTCCTCTTCTTTTACTTCTTCTTCTTCTTCCTATTCTTCTTCTTCTTTGTCTTCTACCTTTTCCTCTTCTTCTTCTTCTTCTTCTTCTTCCTCTTTTCATCTTCTTCTTCTTCTTTGTCTTCTTCTTCCCCTACCCCTTTTTCCTCTGCTTCTTCTTTCTTCTTCTTCTTCTTTTGCTTCTTCTTCTTCTTTTTCTTTTACATCTTCTTCTTCTTCTTCTCTATCTTTTTCTTCTTTCTCCTCCCCATTTTTCTTCTAGTTCATCATCTTCTTCTTCTTCTTCATAATGTTTTCTTCTCTTCTTCTATTTCTTCTTCTTCTTCATCATCATCTTCCTCTTTTTCTTCCTCCTCTTTTTCTTTTTCCTCTACATCTTCTTCTTCTTCTACTACTACTACTACTACTACTTCTTCACCTTCTTGTCCCTCTTAATCTTCTTACTCTTCTCTATCTTCTTCTTCTTCTTCTTCCCCTTCATTCTCTTCTTCTTCTTCTTCTTCTTCTTTTTCTTTTTCTTCTTCTTCTTGTTCTTCTTCTTCTTCTTCTTGTTCATCTTTTTTCTTCTTCTCCTCCTCCTCCTCCTTGTTCTTCTCTTCTCTTTCTTTTTCCTCTTCTTTTTCTTCTTCAGCTTCTTCTTCTTCTTCTTCTTCTTCTTCTTCTTCCTCTTATCCTTCTTCTTCCTCTCTTAATCTTCATTTTCTTCTTCCACTTCTTCTTCTTCTTCTTTTACTTCTTCCTCGTCTTCTTTTTCTTCTTCTTATACCCTAATCCCTAATCCGTGATGCCTAATACCAAAACCTTAATGTCTTATCATTATTCCTTAATTTTTAATCTATAATCCATAATCTATCTAATCCCTATTCCTTAATACCTAATCCCTAATCCCTAATTCCTAATCCTTAATCATTAATGCTTATTACCTAATTCTTAATCCATAATCATTAATCATAAAATCCTGTATCCTAAATTGCTAATCTCTGATATCTAAACTTTAATCGCAAATCTGTAGTCCGTAATCCCTAATGAATAATCCGTTATGCTTAATTCTTAATCCTTAGTTGCTTAACCTTAATCCATGATCTATACTCCCTAATCCCTTAAACCTTAATGCCTAATTCATCATCCCTAGACTCTATTCTTTAAGCCTTATTCCCTAATCCTTAATCCCTAAGCCCTAATCCCTAATCCATAAACCCTAAAACTAATCACTAATCCCAAATCAATAATTCCAAAACCTTAAACCATAATCCCTAATCTCTAATCCTTAACCCCAAATTCTTAATCCATCTTTAATCCTTAATCATAAATCCATAATACATAATCTTTAAGCCATCCCTTCCTAATTCATAATGTATTTTCTTCTTCTTCTTATGCTTCTTATTCATATTCGTCTACATCTTCTGCTTTTTCTTCTTCTTCTTATTGTTCTTCTTCTACTTCTAGTTTTTCTTCTTTTCTTTCTTCTTCCTCTTCTACTTCTATTTCTTCTTCTTCTTCTACTACTACTACTACTACTACTACTACTTCTTCTTCTTCTTCTTCTCTTATTCTTTTACTTCTTCTTCTTCCTCTTCCTTTCGTTTTCTTCCTCTTCTTCTTCCGCTTGTTCTTCCTCTTCTTCTTCTTCTTCTTATTCTTTCTCCTCTTCTTCTTCTTCTTCTTCTTTGTCTTCTTCATCTTGTTCTTCTTCTTCTTCTTCTTCTTCTTCTTCTTTTCTTCTTCTTCTTCTCCTCCTCCTCTTTCTTCTTCATCTCCTCTCCTTCTTCTTCTTCCTCTTCTTCTTCTTCTTCTTTAGCTTCTTCTTCTTCTTCTTCCTCTTATCCTTCTTCTTCTTGTTCTTCTTCTTCTTTCCCTCTCTCTTCTTTTTCTTCTTCCACTTCTTCTTCTTCTTCTACATCTACTTCTTCCTCTTCTTCTTTTTCTTTTTTTAATCTTTAATCCCTAATCAATAATCCTAAATACCTAATCCTTAATTTATAATCCCTCATTCTTCCCTCGTTAATCGTTATTCCATTAATTCCTAATCTCTAATCTCCTATCCCTACACCCTAATCCCAAATCCTTAATCTCTAAATATAAATCCTTAATCCGTAATGCCTAATCGTTAATCCTTAACTCCTAATCCTTAAACTATAATCTGTAGTCCCTAATGCTTAATCCATAATCCTTAATCTCTAATCATTAATCTCCTATCCTCTATCCGTAATCCATAGTCCTTAATCCCTAATGCTTATCCTTAATCCTTAATCCATAATCCCTAATCTTTATTACTTAATCTATTAATCTCTATTCCCTTATCTTGAATCTATAATACTTAATCACTAATCTCTAATCTCTAATCCATACTCCCTAATCCCTATTCACAAATCTTTAATGCTTGCATTTGTGATCCCTTATATCTCAAATCATTAGTCCCTAATCCTTATTTTCTAATCCCTTGTCCCAAAACCCTATTCTGTTAGCCCTATTCCCAAATCCCTCATCCTTAATCCTTTCTCTCTAATCCTTTTACCATAACCCTAATTCCTATTTCTTAATCTCTAAACCTTAGTTTTTAATCCTTAATCCTCAATTCCACTTCTTCTTCTTCTGCTTCTTCCCTTTCCTCTTCTTCTTCTACTTATCTTCTTCTTCTTCTTCTTCTTCTTCTTCTTCCTCTTTTTCTTCTTCTTTTGGTTCTTATTCTTCTCTACTTCTTCCTCTTCTTCTACTTCTTCTTCTTCTTTTCCTTCTTCTTCTTGTTTTCATCTTCTTCATCAACATCATCATCATCTTCTTCTACTTCTTCTTCATCTTCTTCTTCTTCCTCGTCTTCTACTCCCTCTTCTTCCACTTCTTCCTTTTCTTCTACTTCCTCTTCCTCTTCCTTCTACCTCTTCGTCTTCTTCTACTTATTCATCCACTTTTTCCTCTTCTTCCTCTCCACCTTTGGCCTCTTCTTCTTCTTCTTATTCTTTTTCTTGCTCTTCTTCTTCTGCTTCTTCCTCTTCTTCCTCTTCTTCTTCTTCTTCTTCTTCTTCCCCCTCCTCTTCTTCTTCCACTTCTTCTTCTTCTTCTTCCTCTTCATCTTCATCTTCTTCCTATTCTTCATCATCATCTTCTTCTTCTTCTTCTTCTTCTTCTTCTTCTTCACCCTCGTCTTCCTCCTCCTCCTTCATCATCATCATCTTCTTCTTTCTTCTTTCTTATTTCTTCTTTCTTATTTCTTCTTCCTTCTTCCTTCTTCATTCCTCCTTCCTTCTTCCTTCCTTCTTCCATCTTCCTCTGTCCTTGTTCCTTCTTCTTTCATCCTTTTTCCTTCTTTTTTACTCTTTCTTCTTTCTTCTTTGTACTTTCTTTTTTCTTTTTTCTTGCTTCATCTTCTTCCTTTCTTCTTCTTTCGTTCTCCTTCTTCTTCCTCTTCTTCTTCTTCTTCCTCATCTTCCTAATCTTCCTCTTCTTCTTCTTCATCTTCTTTTTCTTCTTCTTCTACTGCTACTACTTCTTCCTCCTCTTCTTCTTTTTCTTCTTCTTCTTCCTCTTAACCTTCCTCTTCTTCTTTATCTTCTTCTTCTTCTTCTTTACTTCCTCTTCCTTCTCTTCTTCTTCTCCTTATTATTCTTTTACTCTAATTTCTTCTTTTCTTGTTTTTCTTCTTCCTCTTCTTCTTCTCTTCTTCTTCTTCTTATTATTAATATTATTATTATTTTATTTCTTCATCTTTTTCTTCTTATTATTCTTTTTCTTCTTCTTCTCTTTCTCCTTCTTCTTCTTCTTCTCCTTCTCCTTATCTTTAGTCTTCTCCTTCTCCTTCTGCTTCTCCTTCTTGTTCTTCATCTCCTTCTCCTCCTCCTCCTCCTCCTTTTACTTCTTCTTTTTCTTCTTCTTCTTCTACTTCTTTCGTCTTTCTTCTTTCTTCTTCCATCTTACTTCTTCCTTCCACCTTCATTCCTCCTTAATTCTTTCTTCCTTCTTCCATCTTCTTTCTTTCTTCTTTTTTCTTTATTCCTCCTCTTCCTCTTCCTCTTCTTGTTCTTCTTCTTATTCTTCCTCCTCATCTTCTACTTCTTTGTCCTTCTTGATCCTTAATCCCTAATCTAAAATCCATAATTAATAATCCATAATCCTTAATCCCTAATCTCCAGTCCTTAATCTCTAATCCCTAACCTTTAATCACTAATCTATAGTCTCTAATCAATCATCCCTAATCTCAAATGCCTAACCCTTAATCCTAAATCCCTAATCACTAATCGCTAATCCCTAATGCCTATTCCTTAATCCATAATCTTTAATTCTAAATCTCTAATCTTTAATAATTAATCTTTTAATCCTAAATCCCAAATCTATAATCCTTAATCATTAATCCTTTCATCCTTAATCATTAATTCAAATCCTTAATCCCTAATTCATGTTACTTATTCCCTAATTCTAACTTCCTAATATATAATCCTTAATCCCTAAGCCCTAATCCCTAATTACAAATCCTTAATCCTTAATCCTTAATCGATAACCCTAATGCCTAATACCAAATCCTTGGCTCCCTAATCCTAAATCCCTAATACCTAATCTCTAATCCCTAATCCATCCCTCCTATCTGTAACCTATAATCCCTAATCCCTCCATCCTTAATTTGTAATCCATAACCCTTCTCTTCTTCTTTTCTGCTTCTTTTCCTTCATCTTCTTCTTCCTCTAGTTCCTCTTCTTCTTCCTATTCTTCTTCTTCTTCTTCAAGTATTTCTTTTTCTTGTTGTTGTTCTTCTTCTTCATTTTCTTCTTCGTTCTTCTCTTCTTCTTCTTCTCCTTCTTCTTTTATTTCTTCTTCTTCTTCTTCTTCTTCTTCTTCTTTTTCTTCTTTTCCTTCTTTTCTTATTCTTCTTATTCCTCTTCTTCTTTCACTTGTTCTTCTTCCTCTTCTTCTTCATCATCATCATCTTCATCTTCTTCTATTTCTTCTTCTTCTTCTTCTTCTCTTTACCTTTCTCCTTTGCTTTCTTCTTCCCTTTCTCCTTCTCTTACTCATTCTCCATCTACTTGTCCTTCTCCTTCTCTGTCTGCTTCTTCTCCTTCTCCATCACCTTCTCCTCCTCCTTCTCCTCATCCTTCTTCTCCTTCTCCTTCTCCTTGTTCTTCTTGTTCATCTTCATCATCTTCTTTCTTCTTTCTTCTTTCTTCGTTCTTCTTTCTTCTTTCTTCTTTCTTTTTTCTTCTTCTTTGTTCCTTCTTTATTCTTCCATCATCCTTCCTTCTTCCTTCGTCCTTCCATATTCCTTCTTCCCTCTTACTTCTTCCTTCTTCTTTTTTCTATCCATCCCAAATCTTGAAACTGTATTCATCAATACCTTATCTCTAATCCTTCATTCCTTTGTCCTTAATCCCTAATCCTTAACTTTTTATCCTTAATCCCTATCCCATCTCTTCTGACTCTTATTTTCTTCTTCTTCTTCTTCTTCTTCTTTTCTTGTTCATTTTATTGCTTTATTTCTTTCTTTTCTTCTTCTTCTTCTTCTTCTTCTTCTTATCCTTCTCCTTCTACTTCTTCCTCTCCTTCTACTACTCTTAGTCTTTCTCCATCTCCTTCTCCTTCTACTTCTTCTCCATCTCCTTATCCTTCTCTTCTCCTTCTCCTTCTCCTTCTCCTTCTCCCCCTCCTCCTCGTCCTCCTTCTCCTTCTCTAACTTTTACTTTTTCTTCTTCTTCTTCTTCTTCTTTCTTTCTTTCTTTCTTTCTTCTTTCTTCTTTCTTCTTTTTTCTTCCTTCTTCCTTCTTCCTTCCTCCATCTTCCATCTTCTTTATTCTTCCTCTTCTTCTCCCTCTTCCTCTTCTTCTTCTTCTTCTTCTTCTTCTTCTTCTTCCTTTTCTTCTTCCTCCTCCTCTTCTTCTTCATTCTTTCATCTTTCTTCTTTTTTCCTTCTTCATTCCTCCATCTCCCTAGTCCCTAATCCTTAATCCCTAATTCTTAATCTTTAACCACTAATCCATCCTTAATCTTTAACCATTAAACACTTATCCTTGATCTTTAATCTTTAAATGGTAATCCAAAATACCTAATCTCTAATTCTTAATCTATAATCCATAATCCCTAATCTCAATCCTTAACCACTAATGACTAATCTCCTTAACCACTAATGACTAATCCTTAATCCATAATCCTTAATCTCTATTACTAATCCTAATCCGTTATCTATAATCCCTAATCTTTAATCTCTAATCCAGAATCTTGCATCACTAATCTCTAATCTTTAATCTTTAATCCCTATTCTCTAGTCCTTAATTCCTAACCCTAAAACTCTAATCTCTAATTCCTAATCCTTAATAATTATTCTCTTAATTCTTAATGCCTAATCTCTAATCCCTAATCATTAATCCCTTAATCCTTAATCTTTAATCTCTAATCAGTACTGCTTAATCCCTAATCCCTAACCTCTAATCTCTACTACTTATTCCCTAATCCCTACTCAATAATACTTAATCCCTAATTGCTAACTCCTGAATCCTTAATCCTTAATCGCCAATCTTTAATCCTGAATCCCACCCTACTAAATTCTTAATCCATATTCCCATATACCTAATCCCCAATCTTTCCTTCCTTAATCCCTAATCCCTAATCCCTAACCGCTAATCTCTAATCTCTAATCCATCTCTTCTACCTCTTCTTTATCAATGCCTTCTTCTTCTTCTTTCTCATCTTTCTCTACTTCTTGTTCCTCTTCTTCCTCATCTTTCGCTTCTTCTTCTTCTTCTTCTTATTCATCTTCTACTTTTTCTTCTTCTTCATCTTCTCCTTCCTCTTCTTCTTCTTCTTCTTCATCTTCTTTCTCTTCTTCTTCTTCTTCTACTATTATTACTACTACTCTATGACTTCTTCTTCTTCTTCATCTTCTTTTTCCACTTCTTCTTCTTCCACTTCTTTTCTTCTTGTTCTTCTTCTTATTCATCTTCTTCTTCTTCTTCTTTCTCTTATTCTTCCTCTACTAGTTTTTGTTCTTCCTTTTCTTCCTCTTCTTTCCCTTTTTTCTTCTGCTTCTTCTCCTTCTTCTTCTTCTTCTTCTTCCTCTTTTATTTCTTCTTCTTCTTATTCTTCTTCTTCTTCTTCTTCTACTCCTTCTTTTCCTTCTTCTTCTTCTACTACTTCTTTTTCATCTACTACTTATTCTTCTTTCTCTTCTTCTTCTTCTTCTTCTACTTCTACTTCTAGTTCTTCTTCTTCTGGTGCTTCTTTTCGTTCTTATTGTTCTTCTTGTTCTTCTTGTTCTTCTTCTTTTTCTACTTCTTCCTCCTCTTCTACTTCTTCTTCTTCTTCCTCTCCTTCTATTTCTTCTTCTTCTTCTTCTTCTTCTTCTTCTTCATCTTCTTCCTCTTCTTCCTCTTCTCTTCTCCTTCTTCTTCTCCTAATCCTCCATCTCCTTCTCCTTATCTATCTCCATTACCTTCTCCTACCCTACCTTCTCCTTCTCCTTCTTCTCCATCTCCTCCTCCTTCTCCTTCTCCTTCTTTTTCTTCATCTTACTTGGATAATTCTTCTTTCTTATTTCTTTTTTCCTTCCACCTTCCTTCTTTCTTCTTTTTTCCTCCCTTCTTGTTCCATTTTCCTTCTTCCTTCTTTTTTCTTTCTTGCTTCTTCTTTCTTCGTTCTTTCTTCTTCCTTATTCTTTCTTCTTTCTTCTTCTTTCTTGTTCTTTTCTTTTTCTTCTTTCTTTCTTCTTCTTTCTTTGTTCTTCTTCATCTTTTTCTTTCTTCTTCTTCTTCTTCTTCTTCTTCTTATTCTTCTTCTTCTCCTCTTCTTTGTCTTCCTCTTCCACTTCTTCTTTCTTTCCTCTTCTTCTTCCTTCTTCTTTCTTCCTTCTTCTTCTTCTTCCTTCTCCCTTTTCCTTAATCCATAATCCTTAATCCTTAATCCCTAATTCCAAATCCTTAATCCCTAATCTCTATTCTCTAATCTCTAATCTCTAAACCTTAATCCCAATACCTAATTTTTAATTCTTAATTTTTTGTTTATAATCTATAATACCTTATCCTTAATTTGTAATCCATAATACCAAATCTGTAATCTCTAATCTTTAATCCTAATCCTAATCCTGATTGCTTAATCTCTAATCTCTAATATCTAACCCTAAATCTTAAATCCCTAATCGCTAATCTCTAATCATTAATCCTTAATCCCAAATCCTTAATCCCTAGTCTTTAATCTTTAATTTAAAATGCTTAACATTTAATCTGTCCCTCTTTATTCACTAATACCTAATCTTGAATCCTAATCCCTCCCTCCCTAATCTTTAATCTGCATTCCTAAATCCCTAATCCCTCCCTTTCTAATCCCTATTCCTTAATCCCTATTGATAATTATAATCGCTTAATCTCGAATCCCTAATTTCTAATTCCTAATCCCCAATGATAAATCCCAATTCCCTAATCACTAATCTCTAATCCCTATTCCTTAATTAATAATCTCTTCATCTCTAATCATTAATCCATAATCCCAATTACTTATTCCTTAATCCCAACTCTCTAATCCCTAATCTTAATTTCTAAACCCTAATCCCTTATTACTAATCCATAATCCCTAATCTCTAATCTCTAAACTCTAATCCCTAATCTTTAATCTCTGACACCTACTCTATAATTCCTCCCTCCTTAATCCTAAATTCCTAGCACTAAATCCCTAATCCATCTCTTCTTCCTCTTCCTCTTCTTTTTCTTCCTCTTCTTCTTCCTCTTCTTCTTCTTCTTCCTCCTCTTCTTCTTCTTCTTCGTAATTATCTTCTTTTTACTCCTCTTATTTCTCAACTTCCACTTCTTCTTCTACTTCTTCCACTTCTTATTCTTCTTCTCCTTTTTCTACATTGTTTTCTACTTTTCTTGTTCTTCTTCTTCCTCTCCTTCTTCCTCTTCTTCTTCATCTTCTTAATTTTCTTCTTCTTCCACTTTCTCCTCTTCTTGTTCTTCTTCTTCTTCTTCTTCTTCTCCTTCTCCTTCTTCTTCTCCTCCTCAAACATCTCTTTGTCATTCTCCTTCTCCTTCTCCTTCTTCCTTCCCTTCTCCATCTTCTTGTTCTCCTTCTCCTCCTTCTCCATGTCCTCTTCTTTCTCTTTCTTCTTCTTCTTCTTCTTCTTTGTCTTCTTCTTCTTCCTCTTTTTCTTCTTTCTTCTTTCTTCTTTCCTTTTCTTCTTTCTTCTTTGTTCTTCCTTCCTCCTTCTTTCATCCTTCCACCTTCTTTCTTCCTTCATGCTTCTTCTTCCTTCTTTTTTCTTCTTTCTTCTTTCTTCTTTATTCTTTATTCTTCCTCTTCTTTGTCCTCTTCTTCTTCTTCTTCTTCTTCCTCTTCTTCTTCTTCTTCTTTTTTCTATTCGTCTTCTTCCTTATTTCTTCTTCCTTCTTCCTTCTTTTTTCCTTCTTCCTTCTTCCATCTTCTTTTTTCCTTCTTCTTCCTTCTTCCATCTTCTTTTTTCCTTCTTCTTCCTTCTTCCTCCTTCCTTCTAGCTATTCCTTAATCCCTAATCTATAATCCTTAATCCTTTATCCTAAATCCCTAATCCATTTTTAATCCCTAAGCCTAAATCCTTAATACCTAATCTCTATTTCCTAATCTCTAGACTCTAAACTCTAATACCTAACACCTAATTCCTAATCCCTAATCCTTAATCTATAATCCATAATATGTAATCCCTAATTTCTTATCCATGATCTCTAACTTTAATCACTCATAATTAATCCCCAATCCCTAATCCTAATCCTAATCCCTTAATCTCTAATCCCTAATCCTTAATCCCAAATATCTAATACAAATCTTGAATCCTAAATCCCTAATGCACAATCCCTAATCCTAAATCACTAATCTTTAACAATTAATCCCTTAATTTTTAATCTTTTATCCTTAATCATTAATCATTTTATCCCTAATCCTTAATCCCTATTACTTATTCCCTAATCTCTTCTCCTTAGTCCATAATCCTTAATCTCTTAACCCTAATCCTTAATTGCTAAACCATAAACATTAATCCATAAAACCTAATCCTTAATTATTAATCCCTTCATACCTAGTCCTTAATCCTTAATCCATTATCCCTATTACTTATTCCTTAATCATTACTCCATTGTCTGTAATCCTTAATCTCTAAACCTGAATCCTTAATTACTAATCCCTAATCCCTAATCATTAATTTTTTATCCCTAAACCTACTCCCTAATCTATAATACTTAATCCCTAAACCTTAATCGTTAATTGTTAATCCATAATTTTCAAATCTCTAGTCGCTTCCTTAATCCTTAAAGCCTAATACTTAATCTCTCCCTCCCTAATCCCTAATCTAAAATACCTAATCTTGAATCCATAATCCACAATCCCTCTCCCCCTAATTTGTAATCTGTATTCCCAAATCTTTAATCCCTTACTCCTTATCCCTAGTCATTCATCTCTAGTCCCTAATCCTAATTACAATCACATAATCTCTAATCCCTAATCCCTAATCTCTAATTTGTAATCCTTAATCTTAAATCCCTGATCACAAATCTCCAATCCTTCATCTCTAATCCCTATTTCCTAACCCATAATCCCTAATCTTAAATACTTTATTTGCAAGTAATTAATCCCATAAACTTTAGTTTCTAATCCATAATCATTAATCCCATTAATTAAATTCTTAATCGCTAATCCTAATTACTTACTCCATAATTCATACTTTATAATCCTTAATCCTTAATATCTAATCCCTAATCCTTAATTACTAATCAATAATCCCTAATCCCTAATCCCTAAACCCTAATCCTTAATCCTTAATCCTTAATCCCTAACACCTAATCCATAATCACTCCCTCCTTAATCCTTAATCCTTAATCCTTAATCCATAACCTCGAATCCATAATCTCTAATCCATTACTTCTTCCTCTTCTTCATCTTCTTCTTCTTCTTCTTCTTCTTCCTTTCGTTCTTCCTCTTCTTCTTAATCTTATTCTTCCTTCTCTTCTTTTTCTTCTTCTTCCTTATCTTCTTCTTCTGCTTCTTCCTCTTCTTTCTCGAATTCCTCTCCTTCTTATTCTTCTTCTTCTTCCTCCTCTTCATTTTCTTCTTCATCTTCTTCTCCTATTACTTCTTCTCTTCT
>JAIUJO010000218.1:82500-95000 GCA_023846275.1 Vanilla planifolia | reverse complement strand
GTATACCCTAATCTCTAATCCCTATGCCCTAATCTTTAATCCCTCATTCCTAATTCTTAATCCTTAATTCTTAATCTCTAATCTGTCTTTAATCCTTAATCCCTAATCTCTATTTTTTAATATCTATTCTCTAAAACTTAATCCTTAATACCTTATTCCTAAAACCTAATCTACAATCCATAACACATAATCCCTAATATGTAATTCTTAACCATTAATTCCTAATCCTTAATCAGTAGTCCCTAATCCTAAATCCCTATTCTCTAATCCTTAATTCTCATCCTAATCCCTAATCTCTAATATCTTATCTTAAATCCCAAATCATTAATAACTAATCCCTAATCCCTAGTCCTTATTCCCTAATCCATAATCCTCAATCTTAAATCCCTAATCTTTAATAAATAATCTCTCAATCTTTAATCCATAATCCTTAATCATTAACCCAGCATCACTAATCCTTAATCCCTAACCCTTATCCTTAATCTTTAATCCCTAATAGTTATTACTTATTTTATAATCCCCACTTCTTAATCTATAACCTTTAATCCTTAAACTTTAATCCCTAATTGGTAATCCATAATCTCTAATCTCTAATATGTAATCCTTAATCCATAACTCTAACCCTTAATCCCTAATGCTTAATAACAAATCCCTAATACCTAATCCCTAATCCCCAACACCTAATCTCAAATATCCAATCCCTCTCTCCCTAATCTATAATCTATATTCCCAAATCCTTAGTCCCCCTCCTTAATCTCAAATCCCAAATTCTAGTCCTTAATATTAATTATAATTTCCTAATCTTTAATCCTTAATCCTTAATGTTTAATTCTTAAACCTACATCTGGAATCCCTATCAATAATCACTAATCTTAAACCCCTTATCCCTATTCTTTAATTAGTAATCCATATTCCTAAACCCCTAATTCATAATCTTTAGTAGTTAACCCATAATGTCTAATCTCTAATTATTGATCATTAATCCTTTAATAAATAATCCCACTAATCCTTAATCCTTATTATTTATTTCTCAATCCCTCTTCCCTAATCCATAATCCTTAATCCCAAAAACATAATCTCTAATTACTTCTTTTTTTCTTCTTCTTTTTCTAGTTCATCTAGTTCTTCTTCTTCCTCTTCTTCTCTTTTCCTTACTCTTTTTCTTATTATTCTTCTTTTCCTATATTTCATTTTCCTCTTCTTCTTCTTATTTTTCTTCTTCTTCATCTTTTTCCTCTTCCTCTTCTTTTTCTATTTCTTCGTCTCCTTTTTCTTCTTTTACTTCTATGGCTTCTCCATCTTCTCATTCTCCTTTCCCTCATCTTTCTCCTTCTCCTTCTTTTTCTTCTCTTCCTTCTCCTTCTCCTTCTTCTTAGGCATCTCCTTCTCCTTCTCCTTCTCCTTCCCCTCCTCCTTCTCCACGTCCTTCTCCTACTTCTTATTTTTCTTCTTCTTCTTCCTTCTTCTTTCTTCCTTGTACTTTCTTCATTCATTATTCTTCTTCCTTCTTCCTTCTCCCTTCTTCCTTCCACCTTCCTTCTTCCTTGTTCATTCTTTCTTCTTTTTTCTTTCTTCTTTATTCTTTCTTCTTTATTCTTCCTCTTTGTCTTCCTTTTCTTCTTCTTCTTCTTCTTCTTCTTCCTTTTCCTCTTTTTCTTCTTCTTTTTCCTTTTTCCTTCTTCTTCCTCTTCTTCTTCAGTTTCTTCTTATTAATCATCATCATCTTCTTCTACTTCTTCTTCTACCTCTTCTTTTTCTTTTTTTTTTCTTCTCCTTCTTTTTGGACTTCTACTTCTTCTTCTTCTTCATCTTCATCTTCTTCTTCTTCTACCTCTTCCTATTCTTCTTCTCCTTCTACTCCTTCTTCTTCTCATTCTCCTTCCCCTTATCTTTCTCCTTCTCCTTCTCTTTTTTCTCTTCCTTCTCCTTCTTCTTATGCATCTCCCTTTCCTTCTCTTTCGTGTTCTCCTACTCCTTCCCCTCCTCCTTCTCTATGTCCTCCTCTTTCTCTTTCTTCTTTTTCTTCTTCCTTCTTCCTTCTTCTTTCTTCTTCCTTCTTCCTTCTTCTTTCTTCTTTATACTTTCTTTATTCTTCATTCTTCTTCCTTTTATTTCTTCCTTTTCCTTCCACCTTCCTTCTTCCTTATTCTTTCTTTCTTCTTCGTCTTTCTTTCTTCTTCTTTTTTCTTTCTACTTTCATTTATCTTCTTTATTCTTCCCCTTCATCTTCCTTTTCTTCTTCTTCTTCTTCTTCTTCTTCTTCTTTTTCTTCTTCTTCCCTTTCTACTTTTCTTCTTTTTCTTTCTTTTTCCTTCTTTTTTCTTCCTTCTTCATGTTTCTTTCTTCTTCTTCTTCTACCTTTTTCCTTCTTCTTTTTTCCTTCTCCTTATTCTCTAATGCCTAATTTGTAATCCCTAATCCTTAATCTTTAATCCATCCTTAATCTCTAAAATCTAAACCTTACTCCCTAATCTCTATTTCCTAAACTCTAATCTCGAATCCTTAAGCCCTAATACCTAATTTCTAATCTGCAATCCCTAATCTTTAATATATAATCTAGAAACCCTGATCTCTAATAATTAATCCATAATCCCTAATTTTTAATCACAAATCCCTAATATCTAAACCATAATCTGTAATCCTTAATGCTAATCCTAATCCCTCAACCTCTAATTCCTAATCTCTAATATCTAATACTTAATTTTAAATCCTAATTCCCTAATCATGAATCTCTAATTCCTAATCCTTATTCCCTAATATGTAATTCCTAATCCTAAATCCCTAATCTTCAATGATTAATCCCTTAATCTATAATCCATAATTTTTAATCCCTAATCATTAATCCCTTCATCCCTCACCTCTAATATGTAATCTCTAATCCTTACTACCTTTCTCTAATGCCTACTCGCTAATCAATAATCTTTAATCCCTACACCCAAATCCCTAATTCCTTATCCACATTCCCCATTCCCAAATGCTAATACCTAATCACCCTCCTTAATCCCTTATCCATAATCCCCAATTCTTAATTTCTAATACTCAATCCCTCCCTCCCTATTCTATAATCTATATTCTCTAATCTCTAAACCTCCTCCTTAATTCTTAATTCTTAATCCTTAACCCCTAATGTCTAATCCATCTCCTTTTCCTTTTCTTCTTGTTCCTCCTCTTTGTCTTCCTCTTCTTCTTCTTCTTCTTCTTCCTCTTCTTCTTCTTCTTCCTCTTCTTCTTCTTCTTCCTCTTCTTCTTCTTCTTCCTCTTCCTCTTCTTCCTCATCTTCTTCTTCCTCTTCTTCTTCTTCTTCTTCCCTTATTTCTTCTTCTTCTTCTTCTTCTACATCTTCTTCTTCTTCTTTTCTTCTTCTTCTTCTTCTTCTTCTTCCTTTTCCTCTTCTTCTTCTTCTTCTTCCCTTTCTTTTTCTTCTTCTTCGTCTTCTTCTTCTTCTTCTCCTTGTCCTTCCCCTTCTCTTTCTCCTTCTCCTTCTCCTTTTCCTTCTCTTACTACTTCTCCATCCCTTTCTCCTTCTCCATCTCCTTCACCTTCTCCTTCTACTTCTCCTTCTCCTTCTTCTTCTCCTCATCTTCCTTCACTTACTACTTCTCCTTCTTCTTCTTCTTCTTCTTCTTCTTCTTCTTCTTCCTTCTTCATTCTCCTTTCTTCTTTCTACTTTCTACTTTCTTATTTCTTCTTTCCTTCTTTCTTCCTTCTTCCTTCCTCTTCCTTCTTCCTTCTTCCTTTTTCCTTCTTTCTTCTTTATTCTTCCTCTTCTTCATCCTCTTCTTCTTCCACTTCTTCTTCAACTTCTTCTTTTTCTTCTTCTTCCTCCTCTCCTTGATCTTCTTTCGTTCTTCTTCCTTCTTCCTTCTGCCATCTTCTTTCTTCCATTCTCTCCCTTCTTCCTTCTCTCAAATGCCTAATCCTTAATCTCTAACCCTTAATCCCTAATCCATTCTTAATGTCTAATCTCTAATCTTTAACCTTTAACCTCAAATCTCTAATCCCTAAACTTTAATCCTTAATACCTAGCCCTACTCCTTAATCCTTAATCAATACTTTATTATCCTTAATCCTTAATATCTAATCTCTAACCCTTAATCTTTAATCACTAATCCCTAAACCCTAATCCCCAATCAATAGTCCTAATCTTAATCATTTAATCTCTAATCTTTAATCTTGCATCCCTAATCTCTAATTTAAAATCCTTAATTCCAAATCTTTATTTTCTAATTCTTAAACCTTAGCCTTAAGTCCTTAGTTTCTATTCCTTAATTCTTAATAATTAATATTTTAATTCTTAATTCCTAATTTCTAATCCCTAATAATTTATCCCTTTATGTCTAATCTCTAATCCCTAATACATAATCTTTAATCACTAATCCCTAATCCCTAATCCCTATTACTTACTCCCTAATCTCTGATCCCTAATCCATAACACCTAAACCCTAATCCCTAATTGCTAACTCCCAAGTCCCTAATCCCTAATACCTAATGCCTAAACCCTAATCCTTTAAGCCCATCTCCCTAACTTTTAAACCAGTCTTGGATCCCTAATCCTTCTTTCCTAAATCCCTAACCCCTAATCCATAATTCATCTCCTCTTCCTCTTCTTTTTCTACATCTTCTTCGTCTTCTTTCTCCTCTCTTTCTTCCACTTGTACTTCTTCATATTTTTTAGTCTCTTCTTCCTTATTTCATTATTCTTCTTCTTCTTCTTCAGCTTCGTCTTCTTCTTCTTCTTCTTCCTCTTCTTCTTATACTTCTTCTTCTTCCTCATCCTCTTTTTCTTCTTCTTCTTCGCCCTCTTCTTCATCACCTTGCTCATCTTCCTTTTTTTCTTGTTCTACTTTTTACTCCTCTTCTTCTTCTTCTAATTCTACTTCTTCTTTTTCTTCTTCTTCTTCTTCTTCTTCCTCTTCTTCTTCTTCTTTTCTTGTTCTACCACTTCTTCTACTTTTTCTTCTTCTTCTTCTCCTTCTTCTTCTTCTTCTTCTTCCCTTTCTTCTTCATCATCTTCTTCTTCTATTTCTTCTTCTTCTTCTTCTTCTTTGTCTTCATCTTTTTCTTTTCCTTTTCCTCTTGTTCTTCTTCTTCATCTTCTTATTCATCTTCTTCTTCTTCCTCTTCCTCTTCTTTCTTTTCCTATTCTTTTCCTCTTCTTCATCCTCTTCCTCTTCTTCTTCTTCTTCTACTTCCTCAGCTTCTTCTTCTTCTTCTCCTTCTTCTTTATACACATCTCCTTCTTCTTCTTCTACTTTCTCTTCCTCTTCTTCTTCTTCTTCCTCTTCTTTTTCTTTCATTTCTTCTTTTTCTTCTTCTTTTTTCTTCTTCTTCTTCTTCTTCTTCTTCTACTTCTACTTCTACTTCTTCTTCTTCTTCTTCTTCTACTTCTACTTCTTCTTCCTCTTCTTCTTTTTCTTCACCTTCTTCTTCTTCTTCTTCATCTATCTCTTCTTCTTTTTCTTCCTCTTCTTTTTCTTCTTCTTCTTCTACAACAACTACTAGCACTACTACTACAAATTCTTCTTCTTCTTCTTCTTCTTCTTCTTGTAGTTCTTCTTCCTCTTCCTCTTCTTCTTCTTCTTCATCTTCTTCTTACTTTTTTGCTACTTCCTCTTCTACTTCTTCTTCTTCTTCTTTTTCTTTTTCTTCATCATGATTTTCTTCTTCTTCTTCTTCTTCTTCTTCTTTGCCTTCTTCTTCTTCTTCTTCTTCTTCATCGTTTCTTCTACTTCTTCTTCTTCTTTTTCCACTTCTCCCTCTTCTTCCACTTGTTCTTCTCCCTCTTCTTTTTTCACTTCTTCTTCTTCTTCTTCTTCTTCTTTATCTTCTTCATCTTCTTCTTCCCCATCTTCTTCTTCTTCTTCTCCTTCCCCTTCTTTTTCTTCTTCTTCTTCTTCTTCTCCTTTTTCTTCTTCTTCTACTTCCTCCACTTCTTCTTTCTCTTCTTCTTCTTGTTTTTCTTATTCTTCTTCCTCTTCTTATTGTTCTTCTTCCTCTTCTTCAACTTCTTTTCATCCACTTCTTCTTCTTCTTCATCATCTTATTTTTCTTCTTCCTCTTCTTCTTCTTCTTCTTCTACTTCTTCTTCTTCATCTTCGTCTTCTTCTTCTTCCTTTTATTCCCTTCTTCTCCATCCTCGTCTTCCTCTTTCTCCTCTTCTTATTATTCTTCTTCTTCTCTATCTTCCTCTTCTACTTGTTCTACATCTTTTTTTCTTCTTCCTTTTTTCTTCTTCTTCTTCTTCTTCATGTTCTTCCTTTTCTACTTTATATTGTTCTTCTTCTTTTTCTCTTCATCATATTCTACTTCTTCTTCTTTTTCTTCTTCTTCTACTTCTATGCCTTCTTCTTCCCCTTCTTTCTCTTTTTCCTCTTCTTCTTCTCCTTATTTGTCTTCTTCTCCTTCCTTTCCCTCTTCCATTTCTTATTCTCTTTCTTATTCATCTTGTACTTCTTCTTCTTCTTCCTATTCTTCTTCCTCTTCCTCTTTTTCTTGATTTTCTTCTTCTACTTGTTCTCATTATTGTTCTTCTTTTTCTTCTTCATCCTCTACTTCTTTTTCTTCTTTTATTATTCTTCTTCTTCTTTTTATTCTTGTTCTTTTTATTCTTCATCTTCTTCTTCTTCCACTTCTTCTTTTTCTTTCTCTCTTCTTCTTTCTCTTCTTATTCCTACAGTTATTCATCTTCTTCTCCTTCTTCTTCCATATCTTCTTCTTTTTCTTCTTCAACTCCTTTCCTTCTTCCTCATCTTCTTCTTCTTGTTCTTCCTCTTCTTGCTCATCCTCCTCTCGTTCTTCTTCATCTACTTCTTTGACTTTCCCTTTTTCTTCTTCATCTTCTTCTTCTTCTTCATCTGCTTCTGCTTCTTCTTCCTTTTCATATTCTTCTATTTCTTCTTCTTCTTCTTGGACTTCTTCTTCATCTTCTTCTTCTTCTTCTACTACTACTTAATCTTCTTCTTCTTCTTTCTCTTCATCCTCTACCTCCTCCTCTTCTTCTTCTTCTTCTTCTTCTTCTCCTCCTCCATTTTCATCTTCTTCTTCTCCATCTTCTTCTTTTTCATCATCTTTTTCTTCGTCTTCCTATTCTAGATCTTAATCTTTTTCTTCTTCTTCTTCTTTCTCTTCTTCTTCTTCTTTTACTTCTTCTCTTTCTTCTTCCTTATCTTCATTTTCCAATTCTTTTTCCTCTTCTTCTTCTTCTCCTTCTTCTTCCTCTTCTTCTTCTACTTCTTTTACTACTACTTCTTCTTCTTCTTCTTCTTCCTTTTGTTCTTCTTCTTCCACATTTTCTTCTTCTCCTTCCTCTTTCTCTCTTCCTCTTCTTCTTCTACTCATTCCTCTACTTCTTCTACCTATTCTCCTTATTCAACTTATTATTCTTCTTCTTCCACTGCTTCTTTATTTTCTTCTTCTTCTAATGGTTCAACTTCTTCCTCTTCTTCTTCATCTTCTTCTTAATCTTTTACTTCTTCTTCTTCTTCTTCTTCTTCTTCTTCTTTATCTTCTTCTTTTTCTTCCTCTTATTCTTCTTTTCCTTCTTTTTCTTCATCTTCTTCCCCCTGTTTTACTTCTTCTTCCTCTTCTTCTTTTTCCTCTTCTTTTTATTCTTCTTCCCCTTCTTCTCCTTCCTATACATCCTCTTCTTCCTCTTCTTTCTTTTCCACTTCTTTTTCTTCTTCTTCACCTGCTTCTTCTTCCTGTACATCTTCTTCATCCCCTTCTTCTTCTTCTACAACTTCTTCTTCTATTACCACTTCTTCTTCTCCTTCTTCCTCATCATCTTCATCTTCATTTTCTCTTCTTCCTTATCTTATCCTTATTCTTCTTCTTCTTCTTCCTTTTCTCCTTCTTTTTCTTTCTCTAGTTCTACTTCTTCTTTTTCTTTGACTTCTTATTCATCCTCTTCTTCTTCTTCTTCTTGTCCATCCTCTTCCTCTTCTTCTTTTTCTTCTTCTTCTTCTTTTACTTAATCATCATCATCTTCTTCTTCTTCCTCATCTTCCTTTTCCTCTTCTTTTTTTCTTCTTCCCCTTTCTCTTCCTCTTGTACTTCTTTTTCTTCCTCTTGCTCTTCCACTTGTTCTTCTTCTTCTTCTTCTTCTTCTTCTTCTGCTTCCTCTTCTTCTTCTTCTCCTTCCTAATTTTCTTCTTCTTTTCCTCTTCTTTCTCATCTTATCCTTCTTCTTCTTTATGTTCCTGTTCTCCTTATTCTTCCTCATCTTCCTCTTCTTCTTCTTCTTCCTAAACCCTATTCTTCCTCTTCTTTTTCTTCTTCTTCTTCTTCTTCCTTTCATTCTTCATCTTTTTGCTTTTCTTCTTTTTCTTCTTCTTCTTCTTCTTCTTCTCCTTCTTCTTCTTCTCCTTTTTCCTCTACTTCTTCTTCTTCATAATCATCATCATCTTATTATTATTATTATTATTATTATTATTATTATTGTTATTATTATTATTATTATTATTATTCTACCACTTTTACTGCTTCTTCTTCGTCTTTACCTTCTTCTTCTTTTCTTCTTCGTCTTTGTCTTCTTTTTCTCCAACTTCTTCCTCTTCTTCTTTTTCTTCTTCCATTCTTTTTCTTCTTCTTCTTCATCGCTTCTTCTTCTTCTTCTTCTTCTTCTTCTTTCCTTCTTCTTCTTCTTCTTCTTCTTCTTTTTATTCACCTTCTTCTTCTTTTTCTTCTTCTTCTTGTTCACCTTCTTCTTATTCTTCTTCCTCTTCCTCTTCCTCTTCATTTTCCTCTTCTTCTTCTTCTTCTTCTTCATGCTATTCTTCTTCTGAGTCTTCCTCATCTTCTTCCTCCCCTTCTTCTTCTTCTTCCTCCACATCCTCTTCTTCTTCATCATCCTCTTCCTCTTCTTCCTCTTCTTCTTCATGTTCTTCTTCTTGTTTTGTTCCTCTTCTTCTTCTTCCTCTTCTTCTTCTTCTTTTCCTTTATCTTCTTCTTCTTCTTCTTCATCTCCTTCTTCTTCTTCATCTTCTTCTCTTCTTCCTCCTCCTCCTCTTCTTCTTCTTCTTCCTTCTTATACTTCTCTTCTTCCTCACCTTCTACTTCTCCTTCTTCTTCTTCTTCTCTTCTTCTTTTTGTTGTTCTTGTTCTTCGTCTTCCTCTTCTTCTTTTTCTTCTTCTTCTTCTTTTTCTTCTTCTTCTTCTACTCTGTCTTCTTCTTCTTTTACATCTTCTTCTTCTTCATCATCTTCTTTTTATTCTATTTCTTTTTATTCTTCTTCTTGTACTTCTTCTTATTCCTCAACTACTATAACAACAACTTCATCATCTTCTTCTTCTTGTGGTTCTTCTACCTTTTCTTCTTCTTCTTCTTCTCTAGTACCTAATCCCTAATTCTTAATTCATAATCCCAAATTCTTAAACCTCAACCCCTCATCCTTAATCTATAATCCTTTAATGTTTAATCCCTAATCTTTATGTTTAGTCCCTTATCTTAAATCTCTAATCTCTAATCTCTAATCTCTAATCTCTAATCTCTAATCTCTAATCCTAAATTCATAATCCTTAATCTCAAATCACTAATTCCTAATCCTTAAAATCATAATCCCTTGATCTGTATCCAAAATCTCTAATCCTTAATCCCTACAATCTAATCCTTTAATCCCTAATCCTTAATTCCTAATCCTTAATCCATAAATCACATTCATTAATATATATTTCGTAATCCCAAATCACTAATGCTTAAACCTTAAGGCTAGTCACTAATCCTTAATTCCTAATCTGTAACGAGTGAACCTAATCCCTAATCTCTTATATCTAATTTCTAATTCTTTTTTCTTAATCCCAGATCCATATGTCCCTAATCCCTAATCGATAATCCATCTTCTTCTTCCTCTTCTTTTTTTTCATTTTCTTCTTCTTCTCCTTCTTCTACATCTTCTTTATCTCCTTTTATTTTTACTTCTTCTTTTTCTTCAACTTCTTCATCATCTTCTTCTTCTTCTTCCTCTTCTTCCTATTTATCCTCTTCTTCTTCTTCTTCTCGTTCATCTTCTTCTTCCTCTCCTTCTTTCTTTTTTTCTTGTTCATCTTCCTCTTCTATTTCTTCTTCTTCTAATTATTCTTCTTCCACCTCTTCTTCTTCTACTACTTCTTCTTCTCCTTCTTCTTCTCCTTCTTCCTCTTTCTCCACTTCCACATCGTCTTCTTTCTCTTCTTCTTTTCCTCTTCTTCTTTCTCTTCTTCCTCTTCTCTTTATTTCTCTTCTTTGTCTTCTTCCTCTTCTTATTCCTCTTCTTCCTCTTCTTCTTCTTCCTCTATTTCTTCTTCTTCCTCCTCCTCATCTTCTTCATCTTCTTCATCCTCTACTCCTCATCCATCTATTCTTCTTCTTCTTCATCTTCCTCTTCTTCTTTCTCCTTATCTTCTTATTCCTCCTCTTTTTCTTCTTCTCCTCCTTTTTCCTCTTCTTCTTCATCTTCGTCTTCTTCTTTTCACTTCTCTTCTTACTCCTTTTCTTTTCCTCCTTCATCTTCTTCTTCTTCTCTTCTTCTTCTTCTACTTGTTCTTCCACTTCTTCTTCATCTTCTTCCACATCTTTCACTTCTTCTTGCACCTCTTCTTTTCCTTTGTCTACTTCTTCTTCTTCTTCCTCCTCGTCCTCCTCTTCTTCCTCGTCATCGTCTTCTTCTTCCTATTGCTCTTCTTCTTGTTCTTCCTATTCTTCTTCTTTTCCTATTTCTTCGTCCTCTTCTTCTTCTACTTCTTCTTTTTCTTCCTCTTCTTCTTCTACTTTTCTCCCTCTTCTTCTTCTTTCACTTCTTGTTCTTCTTCTTCTTCTCCTTCTCCTTCTTCTTTTTCTTCATTTTTTCTTTCTCTTTTTCTTCTTTTTCTTCTTTTTCTTCTTCTTCTTCTTCTTGATATTCTTCTTCTTCTTCTTCTTCTTCTTCTCCTTCTCCTTCTTCTTCTTCTTCAACTTCCTCTTCTTCTTCCACTTCTTCTTCTTCTTCTTCTTCTTCTTCCTCTTCTTCTTCTTCATCATCTTGTCCTCCCTCTTCTACTTCTTTTACTTCTTCTTCTTCATCATCTTCTTCTTCTTATCCTCCTTCTTCTTCTTCTTCTTCATGTACTTCTTCTTCTTCTTCTTCTTCTTCTTCTATTACTACTTCATTGTCATCTTCTTCTTCTTCTTCTTCTATTCTTCTTCTTCCTTTTTAATCTCTAATCCCTAATCTAATATCTTTATTCCTTAATCCATAATCCTTAATCCCTATTCCCAAATCTTTATGACCTATTCCCTTAATCTCCAATTCTTAATCAATAATCCTTAATATTGATTTGCTAATCGCTAATCCTTAATTCTTAGTTTTTAATCCCTTGATATTTAATCCACAATCTCTAACCCATAATCCCTAATCTTTAATCCCTTAACCCTAATCCCTTAATCCCTAATCCCTAATCTTTATTTCTTAATTCCTAATAAATAAATCATATTCTCTAATACAAATTCCTAAATCACTAACCACTAATTTCTAAACTCTAACCCTAATCACCTAACCTCTAATTCATAATCTTGAATTCTTAATCCCTGATCACAAATACCTAATCCTTAACACATAAACTGTCAATCACACGTCACTAATCTCTAATCCCTAATCATTAATGACTAATCCTTAATCCCTAAGCACACCCTCCCTAATCCATAATTCATTATCTTTTTTTCTTCTTCATATCTTCTTCTTCTACAGCTTCTTCTTGTTCTTCTTCTTTTGCAACATCTTCTCATTCATTTTCTTTTACCTCTTCTATTACGTCAAATTCTTCTTCTTCTTCTTCTTCTTCTTCTTCTTCCTCTTCTTCCTTTTTGTCCTCTTCTTCTTCTTCCTCTTCTTCTTTTCCCTCCTCTTCTACTTATTCCTCTTCTTCTTCTTCTTTTTCTTCTTCTTCTTCTTCCTTTTCATTTTCTTCTTCTACTACTTCTTCTTCTTCCTCCTCCTCCTCCTCTTCATCATCTTCTTCTTCTTCTTCTTCTGTTCTTCTTCTTCTTCTTCTTCTTCCTCCTCTTCTTCTTCTTTCTACTCAAATTCTTCTTCTTGTTCATCTGCTCCTCCTCATCTTCATATTCTTCTTCTTCTTCTTCTTCCTCCACTTCTTCTTCTTCCTCCTCCACCTCTTCTTCTTATTCTTCTTCTTCTTCTTCCTCTTCTTTTTTTTTCTTCTTCTTCTTCTTCATCTTCTTTTTCTTCCTCTTCTTCTTCTTCCTCCTCTTCTTCTTCTTACTCCTCTTCTTTTTCTCCTTCTTTTTTTTCTTCTTCTTCTTCTACTTCTTCCTTTTCTTCTTGTTCTTCTTCTTCTTCATCACCTAACTCTTTCACTTCTTCTTCTTCTCTTGTTCTGCTACTTCTGCTTCTTCTTCTTCTACTCTTTTTCTTGCTTTTATTCTTCTTCTTCTTCTTCTTAATCATCTTTTTCCTCTTCTTCTTCCCCTACTTATTCTTCTTATTCATCATTTTCTTCTTCTTCTTCTCCTCCTCCTCCAACTTTGAAAT
>JAIUJO010000218.1:42500-72500 GCA_023846275.1 Vanilla planifolia | reverse complement strand
TATCTACTTCTTATTCTTCTTCTTCTTCTTTGTCGTCATCTTCTTCTTCTTCTACTTTCCCTCTTCTTCTTCTTCCTCTGTTTGCTCCTCTTCTTCTTCTTCTTCTTCATCCTCTTCTTTTTCTTCTCCTTCTTCTTCTTCAAATTGTTGTTCTTCTACTTCTTATTCCTCTTCTTCTTCTTCTTCTTCTTCTCTTATTTATTCTTCTTCTCCTTCTTCTTCTTCTTCTTCCTCATCTACTTCTTCTTATTATTCTTTTTCTTTGTCCTCTTCTTGTCCCTATTCTTCTTATGCTTCTTGCACTTCTTCTTCTTCCCCTTTTTTATTTTCTTCTTGTTCCTCATTTTCATCTTCTTCCTCTTCTTCCCCCACCTCTTCTTCTTCTTCTTCTTCCTCTTCTTCTTCTCCTTCTTCCACATCTTCTTTTACTTCTTCTTCCTCATCTTCCACTTGTTGTTGTTCTTCTTCTGCTTCCTCTTTTCCTTCTTCTTATTCTTCTTCCTCATCTTCTTCTTCTTCTTCTTCCTCATCTTCTTCTTCCTCTTCCTTTTCTTCTTCTTCATCTTCTTCGTTTTTCTCTTCTTCTTCTTCTTCTTCTTCTTCTACATCTTGTTCTTCTTTTTGCTCTTCTTCTTCTTCCTTTCTTTCTTCTTCTTCTTCTTCATCTTTTTCTTCTCTATTTTCTTCTTCCTTTTCTTCTCCATCTTGTTCAACTTCTTCTTCTCCCTCTTCTTCTTCTTCTTCTTCCTCCCCTTCTTCTTCTTCTTCTACTTTTCTTTCTTCTCCTTCTTCTTCTTCTTCTTCTTCCTGCTAATATTCTTCTCCATCTTCTTTCTCTTCTTGTTTCACTTCTTCTTCCTCTTCTTCTTCTCCTTCTTCCTCTACTTCTTCTTCTTCTTCTTGTTCATCTTTTCTACTTCTTCTACTTCTTCTTTCTCTTCTTCTTCATTTCCCTCTTCTTCTTCTTCTAATTGTTCTTCTTCTTCTTCTTCTTTTTCTCTTTCTTCTTCTTCTTCTTCTTCTTCTTCTCCTTCTCCTTCTTCTTCTCATTCTTCTTCCTCTTCTTCTTCTTCCTCTTCTTGTTGTTCCTCTTCTCTCCTTCTTTCGCTTCTTCCTCTTCCCTTTCTTCTTCCTCTTCTTCCTCTTCTTCTTCTTCAACTTCTTCTTCTTCTTCCTCTTCTTCTACTTCTTCCTCATCTTCTCCTTCTTCTTTCGCATCTTCTTTTTCTTCTTCTGCTTCTTCTTCTTTCTCTTCTCCTTCTTTTTCTTCATCCTCCTCCTCTTCTTCTTCTTGTTCCTCTTCTCACTCTTCTTCTTTTTATTCTTCTTCTTCATCTTCTTCATCAACTTTTTATCTTCTTCCTGTTCTTCTTTTTCTTCGTCTTCTTCTTCTTCTTCTTCTTTCCATTTCTTCTTCTTACCCTTCTTCTTCTTCTTCTTCTCCTCCTCCTCCTCCTCCTCCTCCTTCTTCGTACTCTTCTTCGTCTACTTTTTCTTCTTCTTCTTCTTCTCCCTCTTGATCTTCTTGTTCTTTTTCTTCTTCTTCTTGTTCTTGTTCTTGTTCTTGTTCTTCTTTTTCACCATCATCATCGTCTTTTCTTCTTCTTCCCCTTCTGGTTCCTCTTCTACTTCTTCATTTTCTGCTTCTACGTCTTCTTTTTATTCTTATCATTCTCCTTCTTCTTCTTCATCTCTACTTCTTCTTCTAGTTCTTTATCTTCTCTTCTTCTTTTTCTTCTTTTTCTTTTTCCTCATCTCCTTCTTTCTCCTCTACTTCTACTTCCACATCTTCTTTTCATTTTCTTCTTCTTCTTCTCCTTCTTTTCTTCTTCTTCTTCTTCTTATTCATATCCTTCTTCTTATTCTTCTTCTTCCTCTTCTCCTCCTCCTCTTCTTCTTCTTCTTCTTCTTCTGCTCGTTCTCCTTCTTCTTCTTCTTCTTCTTCTTGCTCTTGTTCTCCTAATTCTGGTACTTCTTCTTGCTCTTTGACTTCTTCTACTTCCTTTTCTTCTTCTTCCTCTTCTTCCTCTTCTTCTTCTTTTCTTCTTCTTCTTCTTCTTCCTCTTCTTCTTCCTCTTCTTCTTCATCTTCTTCTTCTTCCTCCAAATCTTCTTATCCTTCTTCATCCTCTTCTTCTTCTTCTTCCTTATCTTCCTCTTCTTCTTTTTCTTCTTTTTCTTCTTTTTCTTCTACTTTTTCTTCCTCTTCTTCCTCTTCTTCTTCTTTATCATCTTCATCATCATCATCATCATCTTCTTCTTCTTCTTCCCTTTCTTCTTCTTCTTCTTCTTCTTCTTCTTCTTCTTCGCCTGCTTCTTCTTCTTCTTCATTGTCTTCAACATGATCAACTTCTTTTTCTTCATCTTTTCTATCTTATTCACATCATGATCATCTTCTTTCTTATTATTATTATTATTGTTATTATTCTCCTTCTTTTTCTTCTTCTTCTTCTACTACTTCTTCCTCTTCTTCTTCTTCTTCTTCTTCTTCTTCTTCCTCTTCATCTTCTACTACTACTACAACTATTTCCTCTTCTTCTTTTCTACTTCTTCTTCTATTTCTTCTTCTTCTTCCTCTACTTCTTTCGTAATCTATAATCCCTAATCCTTAATCTTTAATCACTAATCTCTAATCCCTAATACTTAATCCCCAATTTTTATGACTTAATCCCTTAATCCCCAGTCTCTAATCTCCAATATTTTATCTATTATCCTTAATCTTTAATCCTTAATCTCTAACCCCACTTCTTTAATCCCTAATCTTTAATCTCAAATCACTAATCCCTAATTCATAATGTTTCTTCTTCTTCTTTTTCTTCTTTTAGTTCTTCATCTTCTTCTACTTCTTCTACCTCTTCTTCTCCATCTTTTTCTTCTTTTTCTTCTTGTACTACTACTTCTTCTTCTTCTTCCACCTTTCATTCTTCTTTTTCTACTTCCTCTTCTTCTTCTTGTTCCTCCTCTTCATCTTCTTCCTCTTCTTCTTCTTCCTCCTATTCTTCTTCTTCTTCTTCCTCTTCTTCTTCCTCTTCTTCTTCTTCTCCTTCTCCCTCTTCATCATCATCTTCTTCTTCTTCTTCTTCTTCTTCTTCTTTTTCTTCCTTTACTTTTTCTTTTTTCACTTGTTCATCTTCTTCTTCTTCCACTTTTTCGTCATCTTTCGCTTCAACTTCTTCCTGTCTTCTTCTCCTTCTTCCTCTTCTTCTTCTTCCTATTCTTCAACTTCTTCTTCTTCCTTCTCCACCTCTTCTTCTTCTTCTCCTTCTCCTTCTACTACTTCATCCTTTTCTTCTTCTTCATCACCTTCTTCTTCTTCTTCTTGTTTGTCTTCTACTTCTTGTTATTATTCTTGTTCCTCTTCGTTTTCTTCTTTTTCTTCTTCTTCTTCTTCTTCTTTGACTTCTTCTTCTTCTTCTTCCTTCTCTTCGTTTTCTTCTTCTTCTTCCTTCTCTTGGTTTTCTTCCTCTTTGCCTTCTTCTACTTCCTCTACTTCTTTTTTTTCTTCTTTTTCCTCTTTATCTTGTTCTTTTTTCTTCTCCTTCTTCCTCTTCTTCTTGTTATTCTTCCTCTTCTACTTCTCCCTCTTATTCTTCCTCTTCTTCCCCTTCTTCTTCTTCTTCTTCTTCTTCTTCTTCTTCTTCTTCCTCTTCTTCTTATTATTATTCTTTTGCTTCTTCTTCTTCCCCTTCTTCTTCTTGCTCATCTTCTTCTTTTTCTTCTTTATTTTTTTCCTCCCCTTCTCCTTCAACTACTTCATCTTTTTCTTCTTCTTCTTCTTTTTCTTCTTCCTCTTCTTCCTTTTCTTGTTCTTTTATTTCTTCTTCTTCTTATTTGTCATCTACTTCTTCTTGTTATTCTTGTTCCTCATTATTTTTTTCTTGTTATTCTTCTTCTTCTTCTTTGACTTCTTCTTCTTCTTCTTCTTCCTCCACTTGTTCATCCTCTTCCTCTTCTTCTTCTTCTTCCTTCTCTTGTTTTTCATCTTCTTTGCCTTCTTCTACTTCCTCTATTCCTTTTTCTTCTTCTTCCTCTTTATCTTTTTTTTTTTTCTTCTCCATCTTTCTCTTCTTCTTCCTCTTCTTCCTCTTCTACTTCTCCGTCTTATTCTTTCTCTTCTTCCACTTCTTCTTCTTCTTCTTGTTCTTCTTTTTCTTCTTCTTCTTCTTCCTCTTTTTCTTCATTTTATTCTTTTGTTTCTTCTTCTTTCCCTTCTTCTTCTTCCTCTGCTTCTTGTTTTTCTTCTTCCTTATTTTTCTTTTCTTCTTCTTCTTCTTCCTTTCCATCATCATCAACATCATCACCATCATCTTCTTCTTCTTCTTCTTCCCCATCTTCTTCAACCTCTTCTTCTTCTACTTCTTCTTCATCTTCTTCTTCTTCTTTTTCTTCTTCACCTTCCTCTTCTTCTTCTTCTTCTTCTTCTTCTTCCTCTTCTTTTTCTTCTCCTTCCTCCCCTTCTTGTTCTCATTCTTCTTCTTTTTCCAATTCTTCTTCTCCTTCTTCTTCTTCTTCTTCTTCTTCTTCTTTTTCTTCTTCCTCCTCTTTTTCTTCTTTTTTTTCTTCTTCTTTTTGTTCTTCTTCTCCTTCTTCATATTCTTAGTCTTTTACTTTTTATTTTAGTTGATTTTCCTCTTGTTTTTCTTCTTTTTCTTCATCTACTTATTCTTTTTCTACTTCTTCTTCTTCCTCCTCCTCCTTTTCCTCTTTCTCTTCATCTTCTTTCTTTACTTTTTCTTCTTCTACTACTTTTTCTTGCCTTGCTACTTCTTCATTTCATCATCATCATCTTCTTCTACTTCTCCTTCTTCTTCTTCTGCTTCATGTTCCCCTTCTTCCACTTTTTTTTCTCTTACTTCTTCCTCTTCTTCCACTTCTTCATCATCTTCTTCCTCTTCTTCTTCTTCTTCTTCTTCTTCTTCTTTCCCATGTTCTTCCTCATCTTCTTCTTCTTCGTCTTCCTCTTCTTCTTAATCTGTCTTCTTCTTGTTTTTCTTCTTGTTTTTGTTCTTTTTTTTCCTCTTTTTCTTCTTTTTCTTCTTCTTTGTGTTCTTCTCCTTCTTCTTCTTCTTCCACTTCATCTTCATCACCTTCTTCTTCTTCTTCTTCTTCACCTTCTTCTACTTCTTCTTGTTCTCCATCCTTTGTTCTTCTGCTTCTTCATCTTCTGCTTCTTCATCTTCTTCTTCTTCTTCTTCTCCAGCTTCATCTTCTACTTCTTCTTCTTCTTCTCTAGCTTCATCTTCTACTTCTTCTTCTTCTTCCCCATCTTTGTCTTCTTCTTCTTCCTCTACTACTACTACTACTACTTCTTCTTCTCTTATACTACTACTATTACAACTACAACTACTTCTTCTTCTTGTCCTTCATCTTCTTCTTCATTTTCTTCTTCTTCTTCTTCAAATTCTTCTTCTTAATCTTCTTCTTCTTCTTCTTCTTTCACTTCTACTTCTTCTTCTTCTTATTCTTCCTCTTCTTCTTCTACTTCTTCTACAACTACTTCTTCTACTACTTCTTGTTCTTCTTCTTCCTCTTCTTCTTCTTGTTCTTCTTCTTCTTCCTCTTGTTCGTCCTTTTCTTCTTCTTCTCTTTCTTCTATTTCTTCTTCTTCTTCTTCTTCTTCTTCTTTTTCTTCTTCCTCTTCTTCTTTTTCCTCTTCTTCTTTCTTATCCTCTTCTTGTTCTTATCATCAACTTCTTCTCCTTTCTCTTCTTCCTCTTCTTTTTCTTCTTCTTCTTCTTCTTCTTCTTTTACTTTTTCTTCTTCTTCTTCCACTACTACTACTACTACTTTTGGTTTTTCTTCTTCTTGTTCATCTTCTTCGTCTTCTTCATCTACTTCTTCTTCCTCTTCTTGTCCATCTTCTTCATCTTGTTCTTCTTCTTCGTATAAATCATCTTCTTCCTCTTCTTCTTCTTCTTTTTCTTCTTCTCATTCTTCTTCTCCTTCTTCTTTTTAAACTTCTTCTACATCTTATTTTTCTAGTTCTTCTTTTTCCTCCTCTGGTTGCTCTTCATCCTCTTCTTCAACCTCCTCTTCTTCCTCTTCTTCTTCCTCTTCTTCTTCTTCTTGCTCTTCTTCTTCTTCATCATCTGCTTCTTCTCCTTCTACTTCTTCTTCCCCTTCTTCTCCTTCCTTCTCCTATTTTTCTTCCTCTTCTTCCTCTTCTTCTTCATCTTGTTCTAGCTCTTCCTCTTCTTCTTTTTCTTCTTCCTCTTCTTCTTCCTATCCTTCTTCTTCTTCTTCCTATTTGGCTTCTTCAACCTCATCTTGTTCTTCCACTTTTTCTTCTTCTTCTTCTTCTTCCTCTTCTTCTTCTTCTCTTCCTCTCATTCTTCTTCTTCCCGTCCCTCTTCATCTTCTTCTACCTCTTGCTATTCCTCTTCTTTGTCCTCTTCTTCTTCTTCATGTTTTTCTTCATCTTCTTGATCTTCTTCCTTCTTTCATCTTCCTTCTTCCTTCTTTCTTCTTAATTCTTTCTTCTTCCTTTTCCTTCTTCCTACTTACTTCTTTCTTACTTCTTCAATTTTCTTTCTTCTTTTTTACTCTTTCTTCATTCCAACTTCTTCTTTCTTCTTCTTCTTCTTCTTCCTCCTCCTCATCATCTTCTTCTTCTTCCATTTCCTCTTCCTCTTCTTCTTCTTCTTCCACTTCTTCTCCTTCTTCTTCCTTTTCTTCTTCTTCATATTTTTCTTCTTCTTTTTCTTCTTCTTTGTCTTCTTCATCATCTCCTTCTCTTCTTCTTCTTCTTCTTCTTCTTCTTCCTCTTCCCATTGTTTTACTTCTTCTTTTTCTTCTTATTCTTATTCTTCTTCTTCTAGGTCTTCTTCTTTCATCTTTCTTCTTTCTTCTTTTTTCTTTCTTCTTTCTTTTTTCTTCTTCCTTCTTGCTTCTTCCTTCTTCCTTCATCCTTCCTTCTTACTTCTTCCTTCTTACTTCTTGCTTCTTCCATCACCCTTCATCCTTCTTACTTCTTCCCTCTTCCTTCTTCCTTTTTCTTTCTTCTTTCCTTTTTCTTATTTTTTGTTTTTCTTTTTCTTTCTTTTTTTCTTTCCTCTTTTTTCTTCTACTTTCTTCATTTTCCTTCTCCTTTCTTCTTCTTCTTTCTTTATTTATCTTTCTTTCTCTCTTCTTCTTCTACTACTTTCTTCCTCTTTTTCTTCTTCTTCGTCTTCTTCTTCTTCTTCTTCTTCTTCTTTTTCTTCTCTTTCTTCTTCTCCTTCTTCTTCCTCTCCTTAATCTTCTTTATCCTTAATCGCTAATCCCTAATCCTGCTCTTCCTATTCCTTGTTCCCTAATCTTTAATCCCTAATCTTTAAACCCTAATCCTTTACCCCTATTCCCTAATCCCGAAACCTTAATCCTAATCACTAATCCCTATTCCCTAATCCTTAAATCCTAACACTAATTGCTAATCCTTAGTCCCTAAACTATATCCTTAATCTTTAATCTTTGAACTTAAATCTTTAATCTTTAATCTTTAATCCCCAATCTGGAATCCCTCCCTATTTAATGTCTAATCCCCAAAACCTAATTCCTAATCCCTAAGCCCTCACCCATTAATCTATAATTTATCTTCTTCTACTTCATATTCTTCTTCTTCTTCTTCTTCTTCTTCTACATCTGCTTCTTATTCTTCCCTTTCTTGCTCTTCTTACTCTTCTTCTTTGTCACCCTCTTATTTTTCTTCCTCATCTTCTTCTTCTTCTTCTTCTTCTTCTTCTTCGTCTTCTTCTTCATCATCATCTTCTTCTTCCTATTCTTCTTGTTCTTCCCCTTTCTCTTTGTCTTCTTCTACCTCTTCCTCTTCCTTTTCCTCCTCTTTTCCTTCTTCTTCTACTTATGTACTTCATCTTCTTCATCTTCTTCCTCTTCCATCTTCCATCCTCCTTATTTCTTCCTTCTTCCATCTTCCACCTTCCTTTTTCTTCTTCATTCTTCCTTCTTCTTTCTTCCTCCTTCCATCTTCGTTCTTCCTTTCCTTTCCTCTTTATTCTTTCTTATTCATTCTTTCTCCTTCTTCTCCTTCTTCTTCTTCTTCTTCTTCTTCTTCTACTACTTCTTCTTCTTCCTCTTCCTCCTCTTCTTCTTCTTCTTCTTCTTCTTCTGCTTCTTTCACTTCTTCTTCTTCTTCTTCTTCCCCTTCTTCTTCTTCCTTTTCTTCTTCTTCCTGTTTGTCTTTTTCTTCTTCTTCTTCTCTTTTTCTTCTTCATCTTCTTCTTCTTCTTCAGCATCGTCATCATCATCATCATCTTAATATTCTTGTTCTTCTTCTTCTTCTTCTTCTTCTACTTCTTCTTTTACCTCTTCTAATTCTTCTTCTTGTTCTTCTGCTTCTTCTCCTCCTGCTTCTTCTTCTTTTGCTTCTTCTACTTCTACTTCTTCTTCACTTCTTCCCTTTTCTCTTCTTGTTCTTGTTCTTCTTCTACTTCTTCTTTTTCTTCTTCTTCTTCATCATCTTCTACTTCTTGCTCTTCTTCTTTTACTTCTTCTTTTCCTCCTTCTACTTGTTCTTCTTCCTCCTGCACTTCCTCTTCTCCTTCTTTGTCTTCTTCTTCTTCTTCGACTTCTTTTAATTCTTCTTCTTCTTCTTTGACTTCTTCTTTTAATTCTTTTTCTTCTTCTTCTTTTTCTTCTACTACTTCTTCATCTTTTTCTTCTTCTCCATCTTCTTCTACTTCTTTTTCTTCTTCTTCCTCTTCTTTTTCTTGTTCTTCTTTCTCTTCTTCTACTTATTCTTCTCCTTCTCCTTGTCCTTCTCTCGCTATTTCTCATTCTTCTTCTCTTACTCCATTTTTTCTTCCTCTTTTTCCTTCTTCTCCTCCTCCTTCTCCTTCCTCTCTTCTTCTTCTTTTTCTTCTTCTTCTTGTTTCTTCTTTCTTCTTTCTTCCTTTTTATTTCTTCTTTCTTATTTCTTCTTCCTTCTTCCTTCTTCCTTCCTTCTTCTGTCTTCCTTCTTCCTTGTTTCTTATTTTTTATTCCTTCTTACTCTTGCTTCTTCCTTTTTCCTTCTTCTTTCTTCTTTCTTCTTTCTTTTTTCTCCTTTCTTCTTTCTTCTTTCTTCTTTCTTCCTCTTTCTTCTTCTTTGTTTGCCTTTCTTCTTCTTCCTTCTCCTTTCTTCTTCTTTCTTTCTTCTTCTTCCTTTCTTCTTCTTCTCCTCCTATTTCTTTTCTTCTTCTCCTTCCTCTTCTTTTTCCCTAATTCCTAATCCAACTCTCTGTAATACCTAATCTATAATCAATAATCTCTAGCTCCCTATTCATAAATCCCTAATCCCTAATCTTTAATATCGAGTCCCTAATCCTTATTCTTTAATCCATTATTAATCTTTAATCAGTAATCCTTAAACTGTAATCCTTAATGCCAAATCCCTAATAGCTTTTCTTTAATACCTTGTGCTTAATCTTTAACTCCTAATCCCTAATTCCTAATCCTTAATTGCTAATTCCTAATCCTTATTCCCTTGTCTTAATTCCAAATCCTAGATCTCTAATATCGAATCCCTAATTCATAATCTTTCATCCCTAATGCTTAACCCTTAATCCCTAATCATTCATACTTAATCCTTAATCTCTTAATCCCTAATCCCTAATCCCAAATCTAATCCTTAATCCCCAATCCTTAATCCTTAATTCCTAATTCCTAATCCTTATTCCCAAATCTATATTCCTTAATTCCTAATCCCTAAATGCTTACCATAACTGTTAGTTCCTAATCTCTAAACACTATTTCTTATCTCTAATCCCTAGTCCTTAATCCTTAATCTTTAATCCATAATCACGAATCCCTCCCTCTATAATGCTTAATCCCAATTCCCTACTACCAAAATCCAAATCCAAAAGCCTTAACCGACAATTCCATAATCTATCTTCTTCTTCTTCTCCTTCTTCTTCTACTTCTACTTCTTCTTCTCCAACTTCTTCTTCTACTTTTTATTCTTCAATTTATTCTAATTCTTCTCCTTGAATTTTTTACCCTTCTTCTTCATCCAGTTTTCTTATTCTTCTTCTTTTTCATCATCATCATCTTCTTCTTCTGCTTCTTCTTCCTCTACATCTTCTTCTTCTTTTCTCTTCTTCAACTTCTTTGTATTCTTCTTCTTGTTCTTCGTCCTCCTCTTCTTCTTCTCCTTCTTCCTCTGTTTCCTATTTTTCTTCTTATTATTGTTATTATTATTTGTCTTCTTCTTCTTCTTCGTCCTCTTCTTCTTCCACTTCAACATCTTATTATTATTATTATTATTCCCCTTCTTTTTCTTCTTCTTCTTCTTCTTCTTCTACTTCTTCCTCTTCTACTTCTTCTTCTTCTTTTTCTTGTTCTTCTTCTTCTTCTCTTTCTTTACTTCATCTTCTTCTTCATCTTCTTTACCATCTTCTTCTTCCCCTTCCTCCTCTTCTTCTTCTTCTATTTCCTCTTCCTCTTCTTCTTCTTTTTCTGGTTCTTCATTGCCTTCTTCTTCTTCTTCTTCTTCTTCTACTTGTCTTCTTCTTCTTCTTCTTCTTCTTCTTCTTCAACTTCTTCTTCTTCTTCTTCTTCTTCTTGATCTTCTTATTTCTCTTCTTCCTGATCTTCTTCTTCTTTGTCTTCTTTTTCTTCTTCCTATTTTTCTTCTTCTTCTTCTTCTTCTTCTTCTTCTTCTTCCTCTTCTTCTTCTTCTTCTACCCCTTTGTCATCATCTTCTTCTACCTCTTCCTCTTCTTCTTCCTCTTCCAGTTGTTCATTATCATCGTCTTCTTCTTCTTCTTCCTCTACATCTTCTTCCTTCTTCTTTCTTCCATCGTCCTTCCTTCTTCTTCCTTCTTATTTCTTCCTTCTTCCTTTGATTTCTTCCTTCTTCCTTCTTCTTTCTTCCTTCTCCCATCTTCTTTCTTCCTTCTTCTTTCGACTTTCTTCTTTCTTATTTCTTTTTTTCCTCATCTTTTTCTTTTTCTTCTTCTTCTTCCCCTTTTTCTTCTTCTTCTTCTTCTTCCACTACTTCTTCTTCTTCTTCTTCTTCTTCCCCTTCTTCTTCTTCCTTCTCTTCTCCCTCTTATTCTCCTTCTTCTTCTTCTTCTTCTTTTTCTTCTTCTTTTTCTACTTCTTCTTCTTCTTCTTCATTATCTCCTTCTTCTCTTCTTCTTTTTCTTCCTCTTCCCATTCTTCTTCTTCTTCTTCTTCTTATTCTTTGTCATACTAATCATGATCTTCTTCTTCTTCTATTACTACTTCTTCTTCCTCTTCTTATCCTTCTTCTATTGTTTCTTCTTCTTGTTCTTTTTCTTCATCTTCTTCACTTCTTTTTGTTCTTTCTCTTCTTATTATTCTTCTTCTTCATCTTCTTCTTCTTCTTCTTCTTTATCTTCTACTTCTACGTATTCTTCTTCTTTTTTTCTTCTTCTTCTTCTTCTACTTCTACTTCTTGTTCTTCCTCCTCCTCCTCTTCATCATCTCCTTCTTCTTCTTTTCCTTCTTCTACTTCTTCTTTTGCTACTACTACTTCATCTTCATCTTGTTCTTCTTCTTTTCTTCTTCTACTACTTATTCTTCTTTTTTTTCTTCTTCTTCTTCATCATCTTCTTCTACTACTTCTTCGTCTTCTTCTTCCTCTTCTTTCCTCTTCTTCTTTCTCTTCTTCTTTTGCTTCTTCTCCTTCTCCTTCTCCTTCTCCTTCTCCTTCTCCTTCTCCTTTCCTTCTCCTTGTGTTTTCCTTCTCCTTCTCCTTCTTAATCTCCTTCTACTACTCCTAGTTCTCTTCTTCTTCTACTATTAATTTTTCTTCTTCCTCTTCCTATTCTTATCCTTCTTTTTCTTCATCATCATCATCATCTTCTTCTTCTTCTTCTTCTTCTTCTACTTCTTCTTTTTCTACTTCTTCTACTTTCTCCTCTTCTTATTCACCTTCTTCTTCTTTTGCTTCTTATTTTTCTTTTACATCTTCTTCTTCTTTTTCTTCTTCTTCTTCTTCTTTTTCTTCTTCTTCTTCTTCACTTCTTTCTCTTTCTCTTCTTCTTCTTCTTCTTCTGCTTCTCCTTATTCTTCTTCTTCTTCTCTTTCTTCTTCTCTTTCTTCTTCTCCTTCTCCTTCTTCTTCTTCTTCTACTACTACTACCACTACTATTTCTTCTTTTCTTCTACTTCTTCTACTTCTACTTCTTTTTCAGCTTCTTTTTCTTCCTTTTTCTCCACTTCTTCTTCTCTTTCTCCTTCTTCTTCTTCTTCTTCAACTTCATCTTCTTCTTGTACTTCTTCTTCTTCTTCTTTTTCTTCTTCTTCTACATGTTCTTCTTCTTCTTCTACTACTTCTTCTTCATCTTCTTGTACTTCTTCTTCCTCCTCTTCTTTCTCTTTTTCTTCTTCGACTTGTTCTTTATCCACTTGTTCTTCTTCTCCATCTGCTTCTACTTCTTTATTTTCTCCTTCTTCTACTTCTCCGTCTCCTTTTCCTTCTGCTTGTCCTCCTCCTCCTTCTTCTTCGTCTTCTTTCTTCTTTCTCTTTCATCTTTTTTCTTGTCTTTCTTATTTCTTCCACCTTTCTTTCATCTTCCTTCCTTTTTCTTTCTTCTTTCTTTTTCTTCCTACTTCTTTCTTCTTCTTTGTTCTTCTTTCTTCATCTTTAGTTTCCCTTCTTCTTCTTTTTGCTTCTTCTACCTTTTCATCTTCCTATTCTTCTTCTACTATTTTTTATTGTTATTCATTACCTTCTTCCATCTTCCTTCTCCCTTCTTTTTTCTTCCTTCATTCTTCTTCTTTCTTCTTTTTCCATCTTCCTTCTTCCTTCTTTCTACCTTCTTCCATCTACTTTCTTCCTTCTTCCTTCCACTTCCTTCTTTCTTCTTTCTTCATCTTCTTACATTTCTACTTCTTCTTCCTCTTCTTCTTCTTCTTGTTCCACTTCTCCTTCTTCTTCTTCTTGATTTTCTTCCCCTTCTTCTCCTTCTTTTTCCTCTTCTTCTTCTTCATCTACTTCTTCTTTTTGTTCCCCTTCTTCTTCTTCATCTTCTCCTTCTTCTTCTCCTCTTCTTCTTCTTCTTCTTCCTCTTCCCATTCTTCATTTTCTTCTTCTTCTTCTTTTTTATCTTCTTCATCATCATCAAAATAATCTTCTTCTTTTTCCTGTTCTTCTTCTTCTACTACTTTCTTCTTCCTCTTATTCTTCTTCTTCTTGTTCTCCTTCTACTTCTTCTTTTCTTCTTCTTCTTCTTCTTCTTCTTCTTCCTTTTCTTCTTCTTCACTTCTTATTCTTCCTTTTCTTACTCTTCTTCTTCTTTTGCTTTTGCTTCTTCTTCTTCATCATCATCTTCTTCTTCTTCTACTACTTCTTCTTCTTCTTCTACTTCTTCTTCTTCTTTTCTTCTTCTTCGACTTCTACTTCTTCTTCTTCTTTCTTGTCTTTCTCCACTTCTTCTTCTTCTCCTTCTTCTTTTCAAATTCTTCTTCTTCTCCATCTTTCTTCTTACTCCTTTCTTCTTTCTTTTTCTTCCCTTCCATCTTCTTCCTTCTCCTTTTCCTTCTTCTACCATCTCCTTTCTTCCTCTTTCTTTCTTCATCTTTCTTTCTTCTTCTTTCATTCTTTCTCTTCTCCTCCTTATTCTTCCACTTTTACTTCTTGTTTTCCCTCTTCTTCATCTTCTTCTTCTTCTTCCACTTCTTCTTCTTCTTCTTCTTGTTTCTCTTGCCCTACTTCTTCTTTTTCCTCTTCTTCTTCTTTTTTCCCTTTCTTCTTCTTCATCTTCTCCTTCTTCTCTTCTTCTTCTTCTTCTTCTTCTTCCTCTTCTTCCTTTTCCCATTCTTCATTTTCTTCTTCTTTTTTTATCTTCTTCATCATCATCAAAATCATCTTCTTCTTTTCCTCTTCTTCTTCTTCTACTACTTTCTTCTTCCTCTTATTCTTCTTCTTCTTGTTCTTCTTCTACTTCTTCTTTTTCTTCTTCTTTTTCTTCTTCTTCTTTTTCTTCTTCTTCACTTCTTCTTGTTCTTCCTTTTCTTATTCTTCTTCTTCTTTTATTTTTGCTTGTTCTTCTTCTCCTTCTTCATCATCATCAGCATCTTCTTCTTCTACTTATTCTTCTTCTTTTCTTCTTCTTCTACTTCTTCTTCTTCTTCTACGTCTTTCTTGCCTTTCTCCACTTCTTCTTCTCCTACTTCTTCTTCTTCTTCTTTTTCTCCAACTTCTTCTTCTCCTCCTTTATTCTTACCCTTTTAATCTTTTTTTTCTCTTCTTTCTTCCTCCTCCTTTTCCTTCTTTTGCCTCCTCCTTTCTTCCTCTTTCTTTCGTCTTCTTTCTTTCTTCTTCTTTCATTCTTCTTCTTCTCCTCCTTCTTCTTCCACTTCTTCTTTTTGTTTTTCCTCTTCTTCTTCACCTTATGTTTCTTCTTCTTCCTCTTCTTCTTCTTCATCTTCTTTATCTTCTTGTTCTTCCTCATCCACTTGTTCCGCATCCTCCTCTTCATCGTCTTCTTCTTCTTCTTCCTCATTCTCTTCTTCTTCTACTTTTCCTCTTCCTCTTATTCGTCTTCTTCTTCTTCTTCTTCTTTTTCTTCGACGTCCTCTTCTTCTTCTTCTTCTTCTTCTTCTACTTCGTTTTCTTCTTCTTCTTCTTCTTCTTCTTCTTCTTCTTCTTGCTCTGATTCCTCAACTTCTTCTTCTTCATCTTCTCCATGCTTCTTCTTTTTCTTCTTCTTCTTCTTCTCTTCCTCTTCTTCTTCTACTTCTTCCTCTGTCTTTGATTCTTCCTCTTCTTCACTTGTTCCTTTTCTTCCTCCTATTTTGCTTCTTCTACTTCATTTTTCTCTTCTTCTTCTTCTTCTTCATCTTCTCTTCTTCATCTTCTCCTTTTTCTTCTTCAACTTTTTCTTCTTCTTCTACAACTTTTTCTTCTTCTTCTTCTTCTTCTTCTTCTTCTTCTTCTTCTTCTTCTTCTGCTTCTTTTTTTTCGTCTTCTTCTTCTTCTTCTTTTCTTCTTCTTCTTCTTCTCCTACCTCCTCTTCTTCTTCTTCTTCTTCTTCTTCTTCATCTTCTTCTTCTTCCTCTTCTTTCTGTTTTTCCTCTTCTTCTTTTTCTTCTTCTGCTTCTATTTCCTCGTCTTCTTCTTCTTCTTTTCTTCTTCTTCTTCTTCTTCTTCTTCCTTTTTCTTCATCATATTGTTCTTCCCCTTCCTCTTCTTCCAATTTCTCTTCCTCTTCTTCCTCTTCTTCTCCTTCCTCTTCTTCTTCTTCTTTTTCTTTGTCTTCTTCTTCCATTTTTGCTTCTTCTTCTTCCACTTCCTCTCCTTCTTCTACTTCTTCTTCCTATTCTTCCTCATCTTTTTCTTCTATCTCTTCTTCTTTTTCTTCCTCATTTTCTTCTTCTTCTTCTTTTTCCTCTTCCGCATCTTCTTCATCTTCTTCTTCTTCTCCTTCCTTTTCTTGTGCTTCTTCTTCTTCCTCCTCTTCTATATTGTTGTTCTTCTTCTGCTTCCTCTTCTTTCTCTGCTTCTTCTTCTTCTTCTTCTTCTACTACTTTTTATTCTTCCTCTTCTTCTTTTTATCTTCCTCTTCTTCTCTACTTTTTCTTCTTCTTCAAAATCTATAATTTGAAATCCCTAATCTTTAATCACTAATCGCTAATTTTTAATCTTTAATCATTAATCTCAAATTCTTAATCTTTAATCCATCCCTTATCCTTAATCACTAATCCTTAAACTCTAATCCCTAATGCCTAAACCCTAATCCCTTGTCCTAAATTCCTAATCCTAAATCTCTAATCTTTAGTCTCTAATTCGTAATCTCTAATCCCAATGCTTAATTCATAACCCTAATCTCTGATACTTAATTCTTAATCCCTTTATCACTAATGGCTAATCCCTAGTTTAATATTTAATCCCTAATCCTTAACTCATAACCCTTAATCTTTAATGCCTCATTTCTAATATGTATTCCCAAATCACTATTCCTTAAACCGTAACCCTAATCACAAATCTTTAATACCTAATTCCTAATCCTAAATCCAGAATCCCTATTCTTTAATCTTTAATCCCTAATCCATAACACAAAATCCCTCCCTCCTTATTGCCTAATCCCTAATCGCTAAGCCTTTACCCACTAATCCAAAGTCTGTCTTTCTCTTCTTCTTCTTCTTCTACTACTACTACTATAACTTCCTCTTCTTTTAATTCTTCTTCTTCATTTCTCTTCTTACTATTCTTCTTCTTCCTTCTTCTCTTCTTCTTATTCATCCACGTCTTCTTGCCCTTCTTCTTCCTCTTCTTCTTCTTCTTCTTCATCCACTTCTTCTTCTTCTTCTTCTTCATCATCTTCATCTTCATCTTCATCTTCTTCCTCTTATTCCTTATCTTCTTTTTCTTCTTCTTCTTCTACTTCTTCCTCTTCTTCTTTTTATCTTTTTCTTCTTCTTCTTCTTCCTCTTCTTCATCTTTCTCTTTCTCGCCTTCTTCTTTTTCATTTTTTCCTCTTCTTCCTATTCTTCTCCTTCCACTTCTCCTACTAGTTCTTCCTCTTTGTCTTCCTCTTATGTTCCTTCTTCTCCCTCTTCTTCTTCTTCTTCTTCTTCTTTATCTTCTTCCTCTTGTTCCTCATCTTCCCCTTCTTCTTCTTCTTCTTCCTCATTTTCTCCTTCTTCTTCTACTTTTTCCTCTTCCTCTTCATCGTCTTCTTCTTCTTCTTCTTCTTTTTCATGTTCTTCTTCCACGTCCTCTTCTTCTTCTTCTTCATCTACTTCTACTTCTTGTTATTCTTCTTCGTCCTCTTCCCCTTCTACTTTTTCTTCTTCTTCTTGCATTTATTCCTCTACTTCTTCTTCTTCTATTTCTTCTTCTTCACCTTCACCTTCCTCTTCACCTACTTCTTCCTCTAGTTCTTCCTCTTCTTCTTCTTTTTCCTCCTCTTCTTATTCCTCTGTTCGTCCTTCTTCTTCTGCTTCACCTTTTTCTTCCTCTTTTTCTTCTTTTACTATTTGTTTTTCCTCTTCTTCTTCTTCTTCCTCTTCTTCTTCTTCTTCTTCTTCTTCTTCTCCTTCTCCTTTTCCTTCTTCAACTTTTTCTTCTTCTTCTTCTACTACTACTACTACTTCTTCTTCTTCTTCATCTTCCTCTTCTTTTCTTCTTTTTCTTCCTCTTCTACTTCTTCTTCTTCTTCTTCTTCTTCTTCTTCTTCTTCTCCTTTTTCTTCCCCTTCTTCCTCTTCTTCTTTTACTTCTTCTTCTTCTTCTTCTTCCTCTTCCTCATCTTCTTCTTCTTCTTTTATAGTTCTTCTTCTTCTTTTTCTTCTTCATATTCTTCTTCCTCTTCCTCTTCTTTCACTTCTTCTTTTTTGTCTTCTTCTTCTTGTTCTTCATCTTCTACTTCCTATTTTGCATCTCTTCCCTCATCTTCTTCTTCTTCGTCATTTTCTTCTTCTTCTTCTTCTTCTTCTTCTTTTTCTTCCTCATTTTCTTCTTCTTCTTCATTCTCCTCTTCCTAAACTTCTTCATCATCTTCTTCTTCTTCTTCTTCCCCGTCGTCTATCTTTTCTTTTTCTTCTTCTTCTTCTTCGTCTTCTTTTTCTTCTTCTTCCACTTTTTCTTCTTCTTCGTCTTCTTCCTCTTCCTCTTCTTCTTCTTCTTCTCTTCTTCTTCTTCTTCATCCTCCTCCTCCTCACCTCTTCTTCTTCCTCATCTTCATCTTCTTCCTTCTCTTCTTCTCCTTCTCCCTCTCCTTTTTCTTCTTCTACTTCTTCTTCTTCATCTTCTTCTTCATCTTCTACTTTTTCTTCTACTTCTGCTTCTTCTATTTCTTCCTCTTCTTCTTCTTCTTCCACTTCTTCTTTTTCTTATTCTTCTTCTTCATCTTCTACTAGTACTACTTCTTCACCTTTTTCTTTTTTTCTTCTTCTTCTTTTACTTCTCCTTCTTCTTCCTGTTTTTCCTCTTTTAAATCTTCTTCTTCTTCTTCCTCTTCTTCTTCTTCCTCTTCTTCTTCTTCCTCTTTTTGTTCTTTTTCTTCTTCTACTACTTTTTCTTCTTTTTCTTCTTCCTCTTTTTCTTCTTCTTTTTCTCCTTCTCATTCTCCTTCCCCTCTCCTTCTCCTTCTCCTTCTCCTCCTTCTTCCTTCTTCCTTCCTTCATTCTTCTTTCTTCTACCTTCCTTCTTCCCTCATCCTTTTTCGACATTCTCTTCTTCTTCTTCTTCTTTTTCTTCCTTTTCTTCTTCTTTTTCTTCCACTTCTTCTTCATCTTCTTTTTCTTCTTCTTATACGTCTTCTTCTTCTTCGTCCTCTTCTTCTTTTTGTACTTCTCATTGCCCTTCTCCTTTTTTTATCCTTCTGCTTTTCCTTTTCCTTCCCCTTCTCCTTCTCCTTCTCCTTTTCCTTCTTCTTCCCATCCTCCTTCCCCTTCTCCTTCTCTTTCTGTTCTTGTTCTTGTTCTTGTTCTTCTTCTACTACTACTACAACTACTACATCCTGTTCTTCTTCTTATTCTTCTTCTTCGTCTTAATCTTTTCTGCTTCCTCTTCTTACTCGCCTTCTTCTCTTTTTACTCTGCTTGCTATTCTTCTTCTTCTTCTTCTTCCTCCTTCTCTTCTTCTTCTACTTCCTCTTCTTTTTTTTTCCTTTTTCTTCTTATTATCTTCTTCTTCTTCTTCTTCTTCTTCTTCTTCCTCTTCTTTTTCTTTTCTTCTTCTTCATGTACTTGTACTTCTCCTTCTGCTTCTTCTTCTTCTTCTTCTTTTTCTTCTACTTCTTCCTATTCTTCTTCTTCTTCTACTACTACTTCTTCCTATTCTTCTTCTTCTTCTCCTTCTTCTTCTTCTTCTTCTTCTTCTCCTTCTTCTTTTATTTATTTCTCTTCTTTGTCTTCTTCTCCTCCTCCTTCTTCTACTTCTTTTATTACGACAACTTATTGTTCTTCTTCCTGTTCTCCTTCTTTCTTCTTCGTCTTCTTTTACTTCTTACTTTTCTTCATTTTGTTCTTCTTCCCCTTCCTCTTTCTCTTCTTCTTCTTCTTCTCCTTTCCTCCACCTTCTCCTTCTCTTTCTCTACTCTTACTTTTTCACCGACTCCACCTCCTTCTCCTCCTCCTCTTTTTCCTTCTCCTTCTCCTCCTTCTTCTCCTTCTTCTTTCTTCTTTCTTCTTTCTTATTCCTTCTTTCTTCTTTCTTATTTTTTTCTTCCTTCTTCATTCTTTTTTCTTACTTCTTCCTTCTTCCATCCTTCTTACTTCTTCCTTCCTCTTCCTTCTTCTTTCTTCCTTCTTTTTTCTTCTTTCTTCTATTTTATTTCTCTTTAATCATGATCCCTAACCTATAATCTCTAATCCTAATCTATAATCTCAAATCACTAATCCTAATCCAAATCCCTTAATCACAAATCATTAATCTCTATTACCTAATCCTGAATCTTGAATCCATAATTTTAATCACTAATATCTCCTCATCCTACTTTTCTTTTTCCATCTGCTTCTTCTTCTTTGTCTTCTTTCATCTTTCTTCTTTCTGCTTTCTTCTTTCTTCCTTCTTCTTTCTTGCTTCTTCCTTGTTCTTTCCTCATTCCTTCCTTCTTCCTTCTTTCTTCTTTATTCTTCCACTTCTTCTTCCTCCTCCTCCTCTTCTTCTTCTTCTTTTTCGTCTTTTTCTTCTTCATCTTTTTCTTTATTCCTTCATCCTTCTAACTTCTTCCTTCTACTTTCTTCTTTGTTCTACTACTATTTTCTTTTTCTTTCCTTCTTCCTTCTCCTTAATCCCTAATCCCTAAACCTTATTCTTTAAACCATCCCTAATCTCTCATCCATAATCTTTAATCCTTAACCCCAATTCCCTAAGCTTTAATCCCTAAACACTAATCCCTAATCCTTAATCATTCTTCTTCTACTACTACTACTTGACCTTCTTTTTCTTCGTCTTCTTCTTTCTCTTATCCTTCTCCTTCTTCTTTCTCCCTAATACTTAACCCTTAATTCTTAATCCTTAATCTTTAATTCTTAATCCATAATCCCTAATCCTTAATCCATAATCACTAATCTCTAATGTCAAATCCTTGTCTTGAATTTCGAATCCAAAATCTCTAATCTCTAATCCCTAATAAATAATCCCAAAACCTTAATCCTTAATCCCTACTACTTAATACTAAATCCTTAACCTTTTAATCCCTTACTTCTAATCCCTAATCCATAATCTAATCCCTAATACCTAATTCTTAATTTTTCCGCCAAATCCCAATTACCTAATCCCTAATCTAAACCTTAAGTTTTATTCGTAATTATTAATCCCGAATCACTAATCCTTAAACCCTAATTCTTTATCCTTAATCCCTAATCGATAAATCCGAACCCTCCCTCCCTAACGCGCTATCCCCACTCCTAATAACTAAATCCTAATCTATAGGACATCACCCTTTACTCTATAATCTGTCTTCTACTTCTTCTTCTTCCTCTTCTTTCCCTTCTTGTTCTTTCTCTTTTCTTTTTTTTGTTGCCTTGTCCTCTTCTTGTTGTTCTTCCTCATGTTCCTCTTCTTCTTCTTCTTCCTCCTCCTCCTCCTCCACCTCCTATTCTTATTCTTTGTCTTATTTTTCTTCTTCCACCTCCTCTTCTTCCCCTTCCTCTTCTGCTTCTTCTTCTTCTCCTTCTTCTTCTTTTTATTCATCTTCTTCATAATCGTCATCATCATAATCTTCTTCTTCTTCATCTTCTTATTCTTCTTCATCGTCTTCATCCTCTTCTTCCTCTTCTTCCCCTTCTTCTTATCTTCTTCTACCACCTCTTCCTCTTCCTCTCCTTCATCATCTTCTTCCTTCTTCCTTCTTCTTTCTTCTTTCTTCTATCTTCTCTATTCCTTCTTTTTCTTTCTTCTTTCTTCTTCTTTCTTTTTCTTCTTCTTTTTCTTCTTCTTCTTTTTCTTCTTCTTCTTCTTCTTCTTCTTGTTCCTCTTTTTCATCATCTTCTTCTTCTTCATCTTCTCCTTCTTCTCTTCTTCTTTTCTTCTTCTTCTTCAACTTCCTCTTCCTATTCTTCTTCTTCTTGTATTACTACAACTACTACTACTACTACTTCTTCTTCTTCTTCCTCTTCTACTTCTTCTTCCTCTTCTTCTTCTTCTTCTTCTTCTTCTTCTTCTGCTTCATCTTCTTCTTCTTCTTCATCTTCTCCTTCTTCTTCTCTTCTTCTTATTTTTCCTTTTCTTATTCTTCTTCTTCTTCTTCATCATCTTCTTCTTCCTCCTCTTTTTCTTCATCTTCTTCTTTTATTTCTTCCTCTTCTTATTCTCATTCTTCTTCTTTTACCACTTTTTCTTCTTCTTCTTCTTCTTCTTCTTCTTCATCTTCTTCTTGTTCTTCTTCCTTACTTCTTCTGCTTCTTCATCTTCTTCTTCTTCTTCTTGCTCTTCCTTCACCTCTTCTTCTTCTTCTTCTTCTTCTTCTTTGGTTTTCTCCACTTCCTCTACTTCTTCTTCTTCTTCTTCTTCTTCTTCTTCTTCTTCTTTGTCTTCTTCTATTTTCTCTTCCCTTCTTCTTCTTCTTCTTCTTCCTTGTCTACCTTTTCCACTTTTCTTCTTCTTCATCAATTTCTTCTCATTCCTCTTCTACTTCTTCTTTGTCTTCTTCATCTTCTTCTTGTACTTCTTCCTCATCATCTCCTTCTTCTTCTTCATCATCTTCTTCCTCTTCTTCTTCTTCTTCTTCCTCCTCTCCTTCTTCTTCGCCTTCCTCTTCATCTTCTCCTACCTATTTCTCTTTCTCTTCCTCTTGCTTTTCCTCTTCCTCTTCTTCTTCTTCCTCTTCTTCTTCTTCTTCTTCTTCATCTTCTTCCTTCTTCTATCTTCCATCTTCTTTATTCCTTTTTCCTTATTTCTTCCTTCTTCCTTCTTCCTTTTCCTACTTCCTCTTCCTTCTTCTTTCTTGATTTACCCATCTTCTTTCTTTCTTCTTCTCACTTCTTTCAACTTTCTTCTTTCTTCTTCATTCTACTTCTTCATTTTCTTCTTCTTTCTCATCTTCATCTCATTCATCTTCATTTTTTACTTTCTCTTCTTCTTCTTCTGGTTCTTCTTCTTCTTCTGGTTCTTCTTCTTCTTCTTCTTCTTCATCTTCATTTTCTTTTCATTCTTCTTCTTCATCTTCTTCTTCATATTCCTCTTCTGCTTCTCCTTCTTCTTCTAGTTCTTCTTCTTCTTCTTCTTCTATTTCCTCAACTTCTACTTCCTCTTCTTCTCCTTCTTCTACATTTTCTTCTTCTTGTTATTCTGCTTCTTCTTCTTTATCATCATCTTCTTCTTCTTCTTTCTTTACCATTTTTTTCTTCTTCTTCTACCTTTCCTTTTTGTTTAGCTTTTTCCTCTTTTCCTTCATTATACTCTTCTTTTTCTTCTTTTTGCACTTCTTCTTCTTCTACATCCTCCTCCTCTTTGTCCTCATCTTACTCTTTGTCTACTTCCTCCCCTTCTTCTTCTTCTTACTCTTCTTCTTCTTACTCTTCTTCTCTTACTCTTCTCCTTTGTGATCTTCTTTTTGTTCTTCTTCCTCTTCTTCCTCATCTTCCTTTTCTTCTTCTTCTTCTTCTTCTTCTTCCTCTTTTACTAGTTGTTCTTTATCTTTCTCATCTTCTTCTTCTTCTTCTTCTTCCCCTTCTTCTTCCTCTTCTCCTTCATCTTCTTCCTATTTTTATTCTTCCTCTACTTCTTCTTCATCGTCTTCTTCTTCTTCTTCTTCCTCATCTTTTTCTTCATCTTCTTCTTCTTCTTCTCCTTTTATTTGTTCTATTCTTCTTCTTCTAACTTTTCTTCTTCTTCTTCTTCTTCTTCTTCTTCTTCTTCTTCTACTTCTTCTCCTTCTTCCTTTTATTTTTCTTCCTCTCCTTCTTTCTCGTCTTCTTCTTCTCCTTCTCCTCCTTCTCTGTCTTCTTCTCCTTCTCCTTTTCCTTCACCTTATTCTACACCTCCATCTCATTCTACTCTTCTTCCTTTTCTTTCTCCTTCTCCCTCTCCTTCACCTTCTTCTTCTTCTTCTTCTTCTTCTTCTATCTTTGCACTTCTTTCTTCTTTCTTACATCTTCTTCCCTCTTCCCTCTTCCATATTCTTTCCTTCTTCCTTATTCCTTCTTCCTTCTTTAATCTTGCTTCTTCCATCTTCCTTCTTCCTTTTTGCTTCTTTCTTCTTCCTTCTTCCTTCTTCCTTCTTCTTTCTTCTTTCTTTTTTCTTCTTTCTTCTTCCTCTTTTCTTCTTTCTTCTTTCTTCTTTCCTCTTCTTTCTTCTTATTCCTTCTAATTTCTTCTTTCTTACTTTTTTCTTCTACTTTCTTCACCATCTTCTACTTCTTCTTCTTGTTCTACTACAACTGCCACTGCTTCTTCCTATTCTTCTTGTTATTCTTCTACTACTTGTTCTAGTTCTTCTTCTTCTTCTTCTTCTTCTTCACCTATTCTTCTACATCTTTGACTTCTACTTCTTCTTCTTCTTTGTTTTCCTCTTCATCATCATTATCATCTTCTTCTTCTTCTTTGTCTTTTTTTCGTCTTCTTCTCTTCCTCTTCTTCTTCTTCTTCTTCTTCCTCCTCCTCCACATCTTCTTCCACTTCTCCTTCATCTTCCTCTTATTCCTCATCTTTCTCTTCTTCTTCTTCTTCTTTTTCTTCTTCTTATTCATCTTCTTCTTCTTCTTCTTCATCAAGATCTTCTCCTTCTTCCTCTTCTTCTTCTTCTTTGCCATCTCCTTCCTCTTCTTCTTCTTTTTACACTTCCTCTTCGTCTTCTTCTACCACCTTCTCTTCCTCTTCCTCTTCTTTGTCTTCATCTTGTTCTCCATTTTCTTCTTCTATTTCTTCTTCATCTTCTTCCTTCTTCCTCTTATTTCTTCCTTTTTCCTTCTTTCATCTTCTATCTTTCTTCTTCTTCTTCTTCCTCTTCTTCTTTTTCTTTTTGTTCTTCTTCTTATTTCCCTTCTTCTTCTTCTTCTTCTTACTCCCCTTCTTCCACTTCTTCCTCTTCCTTTCTTTCATCTTCTACTACTTCTTCATCTCCCCTTCTTCTCTTCTTCTTCTTTATTCTTCCTCTTCTTCCTCTTCCACTTCTTCTTCTTCTTCCTCTTCTACTTCTTCTTCTTCTTCTTCATCTTCCCCTTCTTATTCTTCTTCTTCTTCTTCTTCTTCTTCTTCTTCTTCTGTTGCTTCTTCTCCTTCTCCTTCTTCTTCTTCAACTTCTTCTTCTTCTTCTTCTTCTTCTTCCTTTTCTTATTCTTCTTTTTCTTCTACTTCTGCTTCTTCTTCTTTTTCTTCTTCTTCTTCTTCTTATAAATCTTCTTCTTCCTCCTCTTTTTCTTCTTCTTCTTCTTCGTCTACTTCTTTCAGTTCTTCTTATTCTCCTTCTTCTTCTTCTTCTTTTTCTTCCTCTTTGTCATCTTCTTCCTCTTCTTCTAGTTCCTCTCCTTCTTCTACTTATTCTTCTTCTTCATCTTCTTCTTCTTCTTCCTCTCTTCTTCCACTTCTTCATCATCTTTTTCTTTTGGTTGTTCTTCTTCTTCTTCTTCCATTTCCACTACTTCCTCTTCTTCTTCTACTACTTCTTCTTCTTCTTTATCTTCTTCCACTTCCTCTCCCCTTCTTCTTCTTCTTTTGTTTCCTCTTCTTCCTCTTCTTCTTCTTCTTCTTCTTCTTCTTTGTCTTCTTTTACTTCCTCTTCTCTTCTTCTTCTTCTTCTTCTTCCTTGACTCTTTTTCTACATCTTCTTCTTCTTCATTAACTTCTTCTTAATTTTCTTCTACTTCTTTTTGTTCTTTTTATTTTTCTTCTTCTTCTTCTTCTTGTACTTCATCATCTTCTTCTTCTTCTTGTTCTTATTCATCATTTTGTTCTTCTTGTTGTTTTTTTTCCTCTTCTTCTTTGTCTTCTTCTTCTTCCCTTTCTTCTTCTTCTTCCCCTTCCTCTTCATCTACTTCTACTACTTCCTCTTTATCTTCCTCTTCCTTTTCCTCTTCCCCTTCTTCTTCCTCTTCTTCTTCTTCTTCTTCATCATCATCTTCTTCCTTCTTCTATCTTCCAACTTCCTTATTACTTCTTCCTTCTTATTTCTACCTTCTTTAATCTTCCTATTCCCTCTTCCTTCTTCCTTCTTTCTTTCTTTGTCCGTCTTCTTTCTTCCTTCTTCTTCCTTCTTCCTTGTTTCTTCTTTCTTCTTCATTTTTACTTATTCTTCTTTTTCTTCTTCTTCCTCATCTTCCTCTTCTTCTTCTTCATCATCTTCTACATCCTCAGCTTCTTCTTCTTCTTCCTCTTCTTCTTCTTCTTCTTCCTCTTATTATTATTATTATTATTATTGTTATTATTATTATTCTACATCTTTGACTTGTTCCTCTTCTTCTTTTTCCTCTTCTTCTTCTTCTTCTTCTTCTTCCTCTTCTTCCTCTACATTTTTTTTCTTTTTTTTTCTTCTTCTTTTTCTTCACATTCTTGTTCTTATTATTCTTCTTCTTCTATTTCTTTTCTTCTACTTCATCTTCTTCATCTCCTTCTTCTTCCTCTTCTTCTTCTTCTTCTTCCTCTTCTACTTCTTGTTCTTCTTTTCCTTCTTCTTTTCCTCTTCTCTTCTTCTTGTTCTTCTTCTTCATCATCATCATTTTCTTCTTCTTCGTCTTCTTCTACTTCTACTTCTTCTACTTCTACTTCTTCTACTTCTACTTCTTCGTTTTCCTCTTCATCTTCCCCTTCTTCATCCTCTTCTTCATCTTCTTCTTTCTTCTTAATACTTAATCCTTAATTCCTAACCCTTAATCTTTAACAGGTAATCTGTAATCCCTAATTCCAAATTCCTAATCCTTCATTCATAATCCCTAATCTAAAATCTCTACTCCTTATCATGAATTCCTTATCTTAAATCAATAATCTCCCATCCCAAATTCATAATCACAAAACCTTAATCCATTATCCCTAATACTTAGTACTTAATCCCCCTAAATCCTTTATTTCCAATCCATAAACCCTAATCACTAATCTGATCCCTATTACAGTATTTCAAATCATTATTTTCAAATCCTTATTACCTACTCCCTAATCCCTAAAACCTAACCTTAATTACTAATTCTTAATCCCAAATCTTTAATCCATAAACCCTAATCTATAATCCTTAATCCCTTATCTATAAATCTAAATCCCTTCCTCCCTAACACATAATCCCAAATCCTTTATATCTAATTCTTAATCTCTAAGCCATCACCCACAACTATATAATCTATTTTCTTCTTCTCTTCTTCTCCCTCTTTTCCTTATTTTTCTTCTTCCTTTTCTTCTTCCTTGCCCTCTTCTTCTTCATATTCCTATTCTTCTTCATCTTCCTCTTCTTCTTCTTCTTCTACTTTCTCTTTTTCTTCTCCCTGCTCCTCTTTCTCTTCTTATTCTTCTTCTTCTTTTTCTTCTTCCTCCTTCTCTTCTTCCTCCTCTTCTTCTTCTTCCTCTTCTTCTTCTTCTATTAGTCCTTCTTCTTCTTCATCCTCCACTTCTTCTTCTTCTTCTTCTTCTTCTTGTCTTCTCCTTCTTCTTCTTCTTCTTCTTCCTCTCTTCCCCTCCCTCTTCGACTTCTTCTCCTCCTGTTCTTCATCTCACACTTCTTCTTCTTCTTCTTCTTCTTTTTCTTGTTTTTATTCTCCTTCTTCTTCTTCCTCCTCCATCTCTACTTCTTCTTTTTCATCTTCTTCTTTTTCTTCTTCTTCTACTACTTGTTGTTGTTGTTTTTCTCCTTCTTCATCTACATCTTTGATTTCTTCTTTTTTTCTTCTTCTTTGTTTTCCTCTTCATCATAATCTTCTTCATCTTCTTTGTCATCTTCTTCTTCTTCTTCCTTTTCCACTTCCTCCTCGACCTCTTCTTCTTCCACTTCTTTTTCTTCTTCTTATTCCTTTTCTTCTTCTTCTTCCTCTTCTTCTTCTTCTTCTTCTTCTACTTCTTGATTTTGTTCTTCCTCTTCTTCTATTTCATCATCTTCTTCTTCTTCTTTATCGTCTTCATCCTCTTCTTCTTCTTCTTCTTCCCCTTCCCCTTATCGTCTTCTAACTCCTCTTCCTCTTCCTCTCCTTCTTCTTCTTCTTCTTCTACTTCATCATCTTCTTCCTTCTTCCTTCTTCCATCATCTCTCTTCCTTCTTTTTTCTTTCCTCTTTCTTCTTCTTTCCTTTTCTTCTTCTTCTTCTTCTTCTTTTCCTTCCTCTTCTTCTTGTTGTTCCTCTTCTTCATTTTCTTCTTCTTCATTTTCTTCACCTTCTTTTTCTTCATCACCTTCTCCTCCATCTTTTCTTCTTCTTCTACTTCCTTTTCCCATTCTTCTTCTTCTTCTTCAACTACTACTACTACTACATCTTCCTTTGCTTCTTCTTCTTCCTCTTCTTATTCTTCTTTTTCTTCTTTTGTTTCTTCTTCTTCTTCTTCTCCTTCTTCTCTTCCTCTTATTCTTCCTTTTCTAATTCTTCTTCTTCTTCTTCATCTTTTTCTTCCTCCTGTTTTTCTTGTTCTTCTTCTTTTATTTCTTTTTATTCTTCTAATTCTCATTCTTCTGCTTCTACTAGTTTTTCTTGTTCTTCTTCTTCTTCTTCATCTTCTTCTTGTTCTTCTTTCTTACTTCTTCTACTTCATCTTTTTCTTCTTCTTCCTCTTCTTCTTCTTATTCTTCCTCCTCCTCTTCTTCTTCATTTTTTTCTTCTTCTTCTTTGAATTCCTCTTCTTCCTCTTTTTCCTCTTCTTCTTCTTCTTTGTCTTCTTCTACTTCCTCTCCTCTTCTTCTTCATCTTCTTCTTCTCCTTTTTATTCTTCCTTGTCTTCTTTTTCCACTTCTTCTTCTTCATCATCATCAACTTCTTCTCATTCCTCTTCTACTTCTTTTTCTTCTTCTTCTTTTTCTTTTTCTTCTTCGTCTTCTTCTTGTTCTTCTTCCTCATCCTCTTCTTCTTCTTCATCTTCCTCTTCTTCCTCCTCTTCTTCTTCTCCTTCCTTTTCTCCTTCTTCTTCCCCTTCCTCTTCGTCTTCTCCTACCTCTTCCTCTTTCTCTTCCCCTTCCTTCTCCTCTTCCTCTTCTTGTTCTTCTTGTTCATCTTTTTCTTCTTCATCTTCTTCCTTCTTCTATCTTTCATCTTCCTTATTCCTTCTTTCCTATTTCTTCCTTCTTCCTTCTTCCTTTTCCTTCTTCTTTCTTCCTTCTTCTTTCTTCCATCGTCTATCTTCTTTCTTACTTCTTCTCACTTCTTTCATCTATCTTCTTTCTTCGCCTTTCTACTTCTTCTTTTTCTTCTTCTTCCTCATCTTCATCTTATTTTTCTTCCTCATTTTTTACTTCCTCATCTTCTTCTTCTTCTTTTTCCTCTTATTGTTATTGTTATTATTATTATTTTTCTATGTCTTCGTCTTCTTCCTCTTCTTCTTTTTTCTCTTCTTATTCTTCTTCTTCTTTTTCTTCTTTATGTACTTCATCATCTTCTTCTTCTTCTCTTCTTTTTCCTCTTCGTCTTCCCCTTCTTCTTCCTCTTCTTCTTCTTCTACTACTACTACTTGACCTTCTTTTTCTTCGTCTTCTTCTTTCTCTTATCCTTCTCCTTCTTCTTTCTCCCTAATACTTAACCCTTAATTCTTAATCCTTAATCTTTAATTCTTAATTCATAATCCCTAATCCTTAATCCATAATCACTAATCTCTAATGTCAAATCCTTGTCTTGAATTTCGAATCCAAAATCTCTAATCTCTAATCCCTAATAAATAATCCCAAAACCTTAATCCTTAATCCCTACTACTTAATACTAAATCCTTAACCTTTTAATCCCTTACTTCTAATCCCTAATCCATAATCTAATCCCTAATACCTAATTCTTAATTTTTCCCCCAAATCCCAATTACCTAATCCCTAATCTAAACCTTAAGTTTTATTCGTAATTATTAATCCTGAATCACTAATTCCTAAACCCTAATTCTTTATCCTTAATCCCTAATCGATAAATCCGAACCCTCCCTCCCTAACGCGCTATCCCCACTCCTAATAACTAAATCCTAATCTATAGGACATCACCCTTTACTCTATAATCTGTCTTCTACTTCTTCTTCTTCCTCTTCTTTCTCTTCTTGTTCTTTCTCTTTTCCTTTTTCTGTTGCCTTGTCCTCTTCTTGTTGTTCTTCCTCTTGTTCCTCTTCTTCTTCTTCTTCTTCCTCCTCCTCCTCCACCTCCTATTCTTATTCTTTGTCTTATTTTTCTTCTTCCACCTCCTCTTCTTTCCCTTCTTCTTCTGCTTCTTCTTCTCCTTGTTCTTCTTTTTATTCATCTTCTTCATAATCGTCATCATCATAATCTTCTTCTTCTTCATCTTCTTATTCTTCTTCATCATCTTCATCCCCTTCTTCCACTTCCTCCCCTTCTTCTTATCTTCTTCTACCACCTCTTCCTCTTCCTCTCCTTCATCATCTTCTTCTTCTACTTCTTCATCTTCTTCCTTCTTCCTTCTTCTTTCTTCTTTCTTCTATCTTCTCTATTCCTTCTTTTTCTTTCTTCTTTCTTCTTCTTTCTTTTTCTTCTTCTTTTTCTTCTTCTTCTTTTTCTTCTTCTTCTTCTTCTTCTTGATGTTCCTCTTTTTCATCATCTTCTTCTTCTTCATCTTCTCCTTCTTCTCTTCTTCTTTTCTTCTTATTCTTCAACTTCCTCTTCCCATTCTTCTTCTTCTTCTTCTTTTTCTTCTTCTTGTATTACTGCAACTACTACTACTACTTCTTCTTCTTCTTCTTCCTCTTCTTCTTCTTCTTCTTCTTCTTCTGCTTCGTCTTCTTCTTCTTCTTCATCTTCTCCTTCTTCTTCTCTTCTTCTTATTTTTCCTTTTCTTATTCTTCTTCTTCTTCTTCTTCATCTTCTTCTTCCTCCTCTTTTTCTTCATCTTCTTCTTTTATTTCTTCCTCTTCTTATTCTCATTCTTCTTCTTTTACCACTTTTTCTTCTTCTTCTTCTTCTTCTTCTTCTTCATCTTCTTCTTGTTCTTCTTCCTTACTTCTTCTGCTTCTTCATCTTCTTCTTCTTCTTCTTGCTCTTCCTTCACCTCTTCTTCTTCTTCT
>JAIUJO010000218.1:20000-35000 GCA_023846275.1 Vanilla planifolia | reverse complement strand
CCCCAATCCTAATAACTAATTCCTAATCTATAGGACATCACCCTTTACTCTATAATCTCTCTTCTACTTCTTCTTCCTCTTCTTTCTCTTCTTGTTCTTTCTCCTTTCCTTTTTCTGCTGCCTTGTCCTCCTCTTGTTGTTCTTCCTATACTTCCTCATGTTCCTCTTCTTCTTCTTCTTCTTCCTCTTCTTCTTCTCCTTCTTCTTCTCACTCTTGTTATTATTCTTCTACCTCTTCTATTTCTTTTTCTTCTATTTACTCTTCTTCTTTTGCTTCTTCTCCTTCTTCTTTTATTTCTTCTTCTTCTTCTTCTTCTTCTTCTTCTCCTTCTTTCTCTTATTCTTCTTTTTCTTATTCTTCTTCTTCTCTTCTTCTTGTCCTTCTTTTTGTTCTTCTTCTTCTTCTTTTACTTCTTTTTCTCTTCTTCTTCTTCCTCTTCATCGTCCCTTCCTCTTCCTCTTCTTCTTCTTCTTCTTCTTCTTCTTCTTCTTCTTCTTCTTCTTCTGCTTCTTCTTCTTCTTCTTCTGCTTCTTCTTCTGCCTCTTCTTCTGCCTCTTCTTCTTCTTCTTCTTCCTCTTCTTCTGCTTCTTCTTCTTCTTCTTCTTCTTCTTCTTCTGCTTCTTCTTCATCTTCTTCTTCTTCTTCTTCGTCTTCTTCTTCTTCTTCTTTTACTTCTCCTTATTCTCTTTATTCTTCTACATCTTCTCCACTTCATCTTCTACTTCTTGTTCTTTTCCTTCTACCTCTTGTTCTTCTTCCTCTCCTTCTTTCTCATCTTCTTCTTCTTCTTCCCCTTCTCCATTACCTTCTTTTTTTCCTTCTCCTTCTTGTTCTCTTCTTCCTCCTTTCCTTTCCCCTTTTCCTTCTCCTTCTTCCACTTTTTCTTCTACTTCTTTATTCTCTCTTCTTTCTTCTTCTTCTTTCTTTTTTCTATTTTTCTTCTTCCTTCTTCCTTCTTCCATATTCCATCTTCCATCCATCTTCCTTCTTCCTTCTTCAATCTTGCTTCTTCCATCTTCCTCCTTGCTACTTGCATCTTCCTTCTTCCTTCTTCCTTCTTCTTTCTTCTTTCTTCTTTCTTTTTTCTACTTTCTTCTTTCTTCTTATTCCTTCTTATTTCCTCTTTCTTTCTTTTTTTTCTTCTTCTATCTTCATCGTCTTCTCCTTCGTCTACTACTACTTCTTCTTCTTCTTCTCTTCTACTTCTTCATCTTCTATTTGTTCTTCTTTATCGTCTTCTTCATCATCATCTTTTCTTCTACTTCTTTGGCTTCTTCTTCTTCTTTTTCTTTTTCTTCAGCTTCCACTTCTTCTACTTCTTCTTCTTCTTCTTTTCTTCTTCTTCTTTGTCTTCTTCTACTTCTTCTCTTTCTCTTCTTCTTCTTCTTCTTCTTATTCTTCTTCTTCTTCTTCTTCTACTTCTACTACATCTTCTTTTCTCCTTCCTCTTCATTTCCTTCTTCTTCTTCTTCATCATCTTCTTCTTCTTCTTATTGATCATCTTCTTTGTTTTCTTCTTCTTCCTATTCCTCTTAGTGCTCTTCTACCTCCATCTCGTCCTCTTTCTCTTCCTCTTCTTCTTCTTCTTCTTCTTCTTCTTCTTCTTCCTTCGTCCTTTTTCCTTCTTCCTTGTTCTTTCTTCCTTCTTCCATCTTCTCAATTACTTCTTTTCTTCTTTCCTTACTCTTCTGCTTTCTTTTTCTTCTTCTTCTTCTTCTTCCTCCTCTTCTTCTTCTTCTTCTTCTTCTTTCTTTTTTTCATCATCTTCTTCTTGCTCTTCTTCTTGTTGCTTTTCTTCTTCTTCTTTTTCTACCTCTTCTTCTTCTTCTTCTTCGCCTTTCCTTTTCTTTTTTTTTTCCTTCTTTTCTTATTCTTTTTCTTCTTTCACTTCTTCTTCTTCTTCCTCTTCTTCTTCTGCTTCTTCTACCTCTTCTTCTTCTTCTTCTTCTCCTTCTTCTTCTTCCTCTTCTTCTTCTTCGTCTTCTTCTTCTTCTTTTCTTCTTCATGTTCTTGATTTTCTTTCTCTTATTCTTCTTCTTCTATTTCTTCTTCTTCTTCTTCTTCTTCTTGTACTTCTTCTTCTTTATCATGTTCTTCTTCCACCTCTATTTCTTCTTCTTCTTCTACTACTTCTTATTTTTTGTATTCTCCTTTTTCGTCTTCTTCTTCTTCTTCCACTTCTTCTTTTTCTTCTTCTTCTTCTCCTTCTTCTTTTCTTGTACTTCATCTTCATCATCCACTTCTTCATCATCTTCTTCTTCTTCTTCTTCCTCTTATCTTCTACTTCTTCATCTTCTTCTTCTTCGTCCTCTTTTTGTTCTTCGTGTTCTTCTTCTGTTTCTTCTTCATCGTCTTCATCTTCTTCTTCTTCTTCTTTGACTTCTTCATATTCTTGTTGTCTTCTTCTTCTTCTTCTTCTTCTTCTTCTTTCTCATCTTCTTTTTCCACTTCTTCCTCTTCCTCTTCATCTACTCCTTATTCCTCTTCTATTTCTTTCTCTACTTTTTTGTTTTCTTCTTCTTCTTCTTCTTCGTCTTCCTCATCATCATCATCATCTTCTTCTTCTTCTTCTTCTCCTTAGTCTTCTTCATCTTCTTCTTCCTCTACTCCTTCCTATTCCTCTTCGTTTTCTTCTACCTCTTCCTCTTCCTCATCCTTTTCCTCTTCCTCTTCTTCTTTTTCTTCATCTTCTTCTTCCTTCATCTATCTTCCATGTTCCTTATTCCTTCTTCCTTCTTATTTCTTCCTTGTTCCTTCTTCGTTCTTCCTCTTCCTTCTTACTTCTTCCTTCTTCTTTCTTCCTTTGCGAATCTTATTTGTTCTTCCTTCTTTCTCCTTTATTGTTTCTTCTTCTTCTTCTTCGTCTACTACTACTACTACTTCTTCTTCTTCTTCTTCCTTCTCTTCCTCTTCCACTTCTTCTCTTCTTCTTCTTCTTTTTCCTATTATTATTATTATTATTATTATTATTATTATTGTTGTTGTTCTTCTTCTTCTTTTTCTTCTTCTACGCCTTCTTCTTCTTCCTCTTCTTCTTTTCGTCTTCTTCTTCTTCTTCTTCTTCTTCTTCTTCTACTTCTTCTTCTTGGTCCTCTTCTTCTTCTCCTTCTACCTTTTTTCTTCCTGTTCTCCTTCCACTACTTGTTTTTCTTCTTTTTCTTCTCCTTCTTCTTCTTCTCCTCCTCCTCCACCTCCTCCTCCTCCTTATTCTTATTCTTAATCCTCTTCTAATTTTTTCCTCTATTTCTTCTTCTTCCTCTCCTCCTTCGTTTTCTTTTTCATTTTTTTCTTCTTCTTCTGTTTCAACTTCTACTTCTTCTTCTTCTTCTCCTCCCCCATGTTCTTCTTCTTCTTCTTCTTCTTCTTCTTCTTCTCTTCTTCCATTCTTCTTCTTCATCATCATCTTCCTCTTCTTCTTCTTCTTCTTCTTCTTCTCTTTCTATTCTTCTTTCTCTTCTTCTTCTTCTTCTTCTACTACTACTTTTTCACCTTCTATTTCTTCTTCTTCTTCTTACTCTTGTCCTTCTCCTTCATCTTTCTCTCTAATCCTTAACCCATAATCCTTAATCCTTAATATTTAAAACCTAATACCTAATCTCTAATTCTTAATCCTTAATCCTAAATCCATAGTTTCTAATCTTGAATCCTTATCCTTAATTCCTAATCTTAATATCTAATCTCTTATCCCTAACTCATAATCCCTTAACCACAATCCATAATCCATAATCATTAATAGTTAAACCTTAATACTTTAATCCCTATTTTCAAATTCCTAATCCCTAATCAAATACCTAATACCTAATTCTTAATCCTTATTCTCAAATCTTTATTCCCTAATCACTAATCGATAAACCCTAACAATAATTCTTAATACTTAATCCAGAATCCCGAATCCCTAAACCCTTATCTCTAATCCTTAATCCCTAATCCATAAATCCGAATCCCACTCCCAGACGCTTAATGCTCAATCCCAAATACTTAATTCCTAATCATTAAGTCGTTGCTCATTACTCTAAAATCTGTCTTCTTCTTCTTCTTCTTCTTCTTCTTCTTTTTCCTCTTCTCCTTCTCTCTCTTCTTCTTCTTTTTTCTTCCTTTTGCTCATCTTGTTCTTCTTCCAATTCTTCCTCATCTTCCTCTTCTTCTTCTTCTTCTTCATCCTCCTCCTCTCTCTCTTCTTATTCTTCTTCTCCTTCATCCTTCACCTCTTCTTCATCTTCTGCTTCTTCTTCCTCTTCTTCTTCTTCTTCTTCACCTTTTTATTCTTCTTCCTCTTCTTGTTCTTCTTCTTCTTCTTCCTCTTCCTGTTCTTCTTCCTCTTCTTCTTCTTCTTCTTCTTCTTCTCCTTCTTATTCTTCTTCTTACACTTCTTGTTGTTGTTCTTCTTCTTCTTCTTCATCATCTTCCTCCTCCTCTTCTTCTTCTTATTCTTCTTTTCCTTCATCTTTTTCTTTCTCTTCTTCCACTTGTTGTTCTTGTTGTTTTTCTTTGTCATCTTCTTCTTCCTCTTCTTCTCCTTCTTCTTCTTCTACTTCTTCCTCTTCATCATCTTCTTCTTCTTCTTCATTTTCATCTTCTTCTTGTTCTTCTTCTTCCTCTTCTTCGACTTCTTCTTCTTCTACTTCTTCTTCCACTACCTCTTCTAGTTCTTTTTCGCTTTTCCTTCTTTTTTCTCGTCTCCTTCTTTTTGTACTTCTTCTTCTTGTTCCTCCTCTTATTCTTCATCTTTCTCTTCTTCTTCTTTCTCTTCTTCTTCTTTTTCTTCATCATCTCCTTCTTATTCTTCTTCCATTTTTTCCTCATCTTCCTCTCCTTCTTCTTCTTCTTCTTCTTCCTCTTCCACTTTTTCTTCCTCATCTTTCTCTTCTTCTTCTTGTTCTTCTTCTACTACTTCCTTTTCTCCTTTCTCTTCTTCATCTTCTCCTTCTTCTGCTTCTTCTTCCCTTTCTTCTTCTTCATCTTCTTCTTGTACTTCTTGTCCTTTTTCTTCTTCCTATTCTTATTTTTTCCCTTCTTGTTATTCTTCTTCTTCTTCTTCTTCTTCTTCTTCTTCCTCTTCTTCTTCTTTTATTACTTCTTATTCTTCTTCTTCTTCCTCTTGTTCTTCTTCTCCTCCTTCTTTCTCATATTCTTCTTCTTTTCTTCCTTCTTCTCCCTCTCCTACACCTTCTCAATCTTCCCTTCCATATTTTTCTTCTGCTTCTCCTTCTCTTTCTTCTTCTTCTTCTTTCTTCTTTCTTCTTTCTTCATTTTTTTCTTCTTTATTCTTCTTTCTTCTTTCTCCTTCTATCTTTTTCTGCCTCTTCTTCTTTTTCCTCCTCCACTTCTTCTTCTTCTTCTTCCTCTTACGCTTCTTCATCTTCTTCTTCTTCTTGCTCTTCTTCTTCTTCTTCCTGCTCTTCTTCTTCTTCTTCACCTTCATGCTTTTCTTCTTCTTTTTTTTTCTTCTTCTTCTATTTTCATAGCTTCTTCTTATTCTTCTTCTTCTTCATGTTCATCATCATCATCATCATCATTATCATCTTCTTCTTCTTCCTCTTTCGCTTCTTGTTCTTCTTATTCTTCTTCTTCTTCTTCTTCTTCTTCTTCATCTTTATCATCATCATCATCTTCTTCTTCTTCTTCTTCCACTTCTTATTCTTCTTCTTCTTCTTTTAATTCTACTACTTCCTCTTCTTATTCTTCTTCTTCTTCTTATTCTTCCTCTTCTCTTCTTCTTGTTCTTCCTCTTCTTATTCTTCTTCTCCTTCTACTTCTTCTTCTTCTCCTCCTTCTTCTTCTTCTTCCTCCACCTTTTCTTTTTTTCTTCTTCTTCTTCTTCTTCTTCTACTTCCTCTTTTTCTTCTTATTCTCCTTCGTCTTCTTCTTCTTCTTCGTCTCGTCTTCATCATCATCTTCTTCTTCTACTACTTCTTCTTCTTCTTCTTCGTGTTCTTCTTCTTCATCTTGTTCTTCTTCTTCTTATTTGGCTTGCTCTTTTTCTTCTACTTCTTGTTCGTCTTCTTCTTTTTCTTCTTCCTCTCTTGTTCAACTTCTTCGTCTTGTTCTTATTCTTCCACTTCTTCTTCGTCCACTTCTTCTTTTTCTTCATCTTCTGTTCTTTTCTCTTCTTCTTCTTCTTCCTTCTTCCTCTTCTCTTGTTCTTCTTTTCCTGCTTCTTCTTCCTCATCGTCTTTTTCCACTTATTCAACTTCTTCTTATTCTTATTCCTCTTCTTCTTCTTCTCCTCCTTTTTCTTCTTCAACTTCTTCTTTTTCATCAACTTCTTCTTCTTCTACTTTTTCTTCTTCTTCGTCTTCTTCATCTTCTTCTTCATCTTCTCCATCTTCTTCCCTTCCTCTTCGTCTTCTTCTACTTCTTCTTCTCCTCAACTTCTTCTACTTCTTCCTTTTCTTCTTCTTCCTCTTCTTCTTCCTCTTCTTCTTCTTCATTGTCTTCACCTTCAACCTTCTTCCTTCTTCCAACTTCCTTATTCTTCGTCCATCTTATTTCTTTCTCCTTCCTTCTCCATCTTCCTTTTACTTCTTCCATCTTCCTTCTTCTTTCATCCTTCATCTAACTTATTTCTTCTATCCTATTTCCTCTTTCTTTTTTCCCTTTCTTTTTCTTTCCACTTCAAAGATTTTTTCCACTTCTTGCTCATCTGCCCCTTCTTCTCCATCTTCCTCTTTTTCTTCCATGTCTTCTTCTTCTTGTTGTTCTTCTTCTACTTCATCATCTTCGTCTTCTTTTTCTTTTTCTTCTTCTTCTACATCTTCTTCTTTTACCTCTTCTTCTTTTTCTTCTTCTTCTTCTTTTTCTTCTTCTTCTACTAGTTCCTACTCGTCTTCCTCTTCTTCTTCCTTGACTTGTTTTTGTTCTTTTTCTTCTTATTATTCTTCCTCTTCTATTTCTTTTTCTTCTTCTTCTCCTTCTTCTACTTCATCTTCTTCTTCTACTACTTATTATTATTATTATTGTTATTAGTGTTATTCTTTTTCTTCTTCTCTTCTTTTTATTCTTGTTCTTCTTCTTCTTCTTCTTCCTCTTCTTCTTCTTCTTCTTCTTCTTCCTCTTCATCTTCCCCTTCTTCCTCTTCTTTCTTCATATTCTTCTTCCACTTCTTCACCTCCCCCTTCTTCTTCGTTATCTTACTCTTCTCCTTCTCTTTCTTCTTTTTCCCAAATCATTAATCCCTATTCCCTTTATCTCTAATCACCAATTCCTAATCTCTATCCTAAATCCTACATCTCTTTTTTCTAATCTTTAATAGCTATCCCTAATCTCTATTCTCTAATCTCTAATTCTTAATCTTAAATCCCTAATCTTTAATCCCTAATCCTTAATAATTAATCCTTTAATTCTTAATCCCTAATCATTAATCCTTTAATCTTTAATTTCTAATCCTTAATCCTTCAAAACCTTAATCCCTAATCCTAAATCCCAATCCCCTAATCAAAAATCACTAAGTTGTCTCTTCTTCCTCTTCCTCATTTACTTCTTCCTTTTCCTCTTTTCTTCTTCTTCATTTTGTCTTCTTCTTCCCTATCTTTGTATTATACTTCTTCCTCTTCTTCCTCATTTTCCCCTTCTTCTTTTTCTTCTACTTATTCTTCTTCTTCTTCTTCTTTCTCTTCTTCTTCTTTTTCTTCTTCTCCTTCCCCCTATTCTTCTGCTTATTTTTCTTCTTCTTCTTCTTCTTCTACGTCATCTTCTTCTTGCTCTTCTTCTTTTTCCTCTTTTTCTTCTTCTTCATTTTCTTCTTGTTCTTTTTCTTCTTCTTCTTCCTCCTCCTCTACTTGTTTTTTTCTTCTTCTTCTCCTTCTTCTTATCCTTCTTCTTCTTTTCTTCTTCCTCTTCTACTTCTTCTTCTTCTTCCTTTTCTTCTTGTTCTTCTACTTCTTTGTCTTCTTCTTCATCATCTTCTTCCTCCTCTTTTTCTTCTTCTTCCTCTTCTTCTTCTTTTTCTTCTCTTATTCTTCTTCCCCTTCTTCTCCTTCTTCTTCTTCTTCTTCCTCTACATCTACTTGTATTTCTTCTTCTTTTGCGTCATCTTCATCTTCTTCTTCCTCTTCTTCTTCTCCTTTTTCATCATTTTCTTCTTCTTATTCTTCTTTTTCTTCTTCATCTTCCTCTTCTTCTTTATCCTCTTGATCTTCCTCTTCTTCTTCTCCTCCTTCAATTTATTCACTTTCTAATTCTTCTTCTTCTTACTCTTCTCCTTCTTGTTCTTCTTCTTCTTCTTCCCTTTCATCTTCTTCTTCTTCTTCTTATTGCTCTCTTCTTCCTCTTCTTCATCTTTTTCTTCTTTTTTTTTCTTATTCTTCATCTTCTTCTACTACCTCTACTTCTTCTTCTTCTTCTTCCTCATTTTCTACTTCTTCCTCTTCTTTGTCATCTTCCACTTCTTATTCTTCTTCTTATTCTTCTTCTACTTATTCTTTTTCTTCATTTTCTTCACCATCATCTTCTTCTTCATCATCATCTTCTTCTTCATCTCCTTGTTCTTCTTCTTTTTTCATCTTCTCCTTCTACTTCATAATTGTTAATCTTTATTCCTTAATCATTATCCTTAATCATTATCCTTAATCCCTCCCTCTCTAATCTCTCATCTCTAAATCTGTAATGCCTAAACTATTCCTCAGTAATCCCTAATTTCTAAACCCTAATCCATCCTAAATCCATAATCCCCAATCCATAATCCATAATCTCCAATCCCTAATCCTTAAACCAAAATCCCTAACCCTTAATTCTTAATCCTTAATCCATAACCTGTAATTCTTAATCCCTAATCCCTCATCCTTAATTGCTAATCCTTAATCCATAATTTCTAATCTATAATACTAAATCTCAAATCCTTAAACTCTATTCCTTAATACCTAATCCCTAAGTCCTAATCTATAATCTATATTCGTCATCCCAAATCTCTAATACATAATCCTAACCTTAATCGCTAATCCTTAATCCCAAATCTTAATCTCTAATGCTAATCTTATTCCTTTAATCTCTAATCCCTAATATCTAATCTATAATCTTAAATCTTAAATGCTTAATCTCTAATCTATAAACCCTAATCTCTATTCTCTAATCCCTAACCCTTAATCCTAAATTCCTAATTTTCTTTTCCTTCATCTGCTTCTTCCACTAACATTTCTTCTTCTTCTTCTTCTTTTTCTTCTTCTTCTATTACTACTTCTCCTTCTTCCTCTTCCTCTTCTTCTTCTTCTTCATCATCTTTTTCTTCTTAATCCTCCTCTTCTTCTTCTTCTTTTCCTCTTCATCTTTCTCAACTTCTTCTTCTTCTTCAACTTATTCATCCTCCTCTTCTTCTTCTTCTTCTTCTTCTTCTTCTTCTTCTTCTTCTTCTTACCCTTCTCCTTCATCTTCTTCTTCTTCTCCTTCTTCCTCCTCCACCTCTTCTTCTTCTTTTTCTTCCTCTTCTTCTTCTTCTTCTTCTTCTTATTCCTTATCTTCCTCTTCTTTTTCTACTACTTCCTTGTCTTTTTTTTGTCCTTATTCTTTTCAACCTTGCCTTCTTTTTGTTCTTCTTTTTCTTCTTCTTCTTCCTATTCTCCTTGTTCTTCTTCTTCTTCATCTTCATCTCCTACTTCTTCTCCTTCTTCTTCATAACCTATAATCCCCATTCCCTAATTTTGCTTCTTATTCAAAAATCCCTAATCCTTAACCTCTAATCCCTAATCCATCACTTCATCCTCTTCTTCTTCTATTACTATTTCTTCTTCCTCTACTTCTTCTTCTTCTTCTTCTTCTTCTTCTTCTTCCTCTTCTTTTTCTTCCTCTTCTCCATCATTTTCTTCTTCTTCTTCTTCCTCATATTCCCTTTACTCTTGTTCTTCTTCTTCCTCCTCTTCTTCTTTTCCTTCTTCTTCTTATTCCTTTTCTTCTTCTTCTGCTTCTTCTTCTTCTTCTTCTACTTCTTCTCCTTCTTCTTCTCCTTCTTCTTCTTCATCAAATTCTTCTTCTTCTTCTTTTCTTCCTCTTCTTCTTCTTCCACTTCTTCTTCAAATTCTTCTTCTCTTCTTATTCTTCTTCTTTTTCTTCTTCTTCTTCTTCCTCTTTTTATTATTCTTCTTCTTCCTCCTCTTCTTCTTCTCCCTCTTCGTCTTCCTATTTATCTTCTCCCTCTTCTTCTTCTTCTTCTTCTTCTTCTTGCTCTTCAACTTCTTCTCTTTCTTCTCCTTCTTATTCTTCTCCTTCTTCTTCTTCTTCATCTCCTCCTCCTCCATGTTCTTTTTACTCTTCCTGTTCTTCTTCTCATTCTTCCTCTTCCTCATCATCTTCTTCTTTTTCTTCTCCTTCTTCTTCTTCCTCTTGATCTTCTTTTACCCTTTCTTTCTTTTCTTTCTCTTCTTCTTCTTCTTTTACTACTTCTTCTTCTTCTTCTACATCTTCCTCTTCTTCTTCTTCTTCTTCTTCTTCTTCTTCCTCTTCTTCTTCTTATTCTTCTTGTTCTTCGTCTTCTTTGTCTTTCGCTTCTTACGCTTCGTCTTCTTTCTCTTCTTCTTCCTCTTCTTTATTTTCTTGTTCTTGCTCTTCTACTTCTTCTTATTCTTCTTCTTCTTATTATTCTTATTATTATTCTTCTTCTTCTCTTTCTTTTTCTTCTTCTTCTTCTTCCTTTTCCTCCTCTTCTTCTTTCTTTTCCTCTCTTTCTTCTTCGTCGTTTTCTTTTTCCTCTTTTTTCCCTCTTTTCTTCTTTATCATCTTCTTCTTCTTCTTCTCTCTCATCTTCTTCTTTAACTTCTTCTTCTTCTTCATATTCTTCTCTTTCTTTTTCTTCTTCACCTTCTCCTTTTTCCTTTTGTTATTTTTATTCTTCTTCATTTTCTCCATTTCTTCATCTTCTACTTCTTTTTTTTCTTCTTCTTCTACTACTTCTTCTTCCTCTTCTTCTTTCCTGATCCCCAATCCATCCTTAATCCCTAATACTTAATCCCTGATCTCTAATTCTTAATATTATCCCTAATCCTTAAACGTTAATCCATAATCCCTAATCTCGAATCCCTAATTCCTAATCTCTAGTCTTTTATCTCTAATGCTTAATCCCAATCCCTCCCTTTCCAAGCTCTAATTCCTAATCCCTTATCTTTAATTTTTAATCCTTAAACCCTTACCTTAATTATAACCATTTAATCTCTTATCATTAATTCGTAATCTCTAATCACTTATCTTTAATCCCTAATAATCCAAAATCCCTATTCCTTAATCCCTAATCCTAAATTCCTAATCCATAATCTTTAGTAATTAACCTTTTAATCCTAAATCTCTAATCCCTAATCAATAATCACTTTATCCCTATTCTCTCCTTCCAAATCCTTAATCCTTAATCCCATTTTACTTATTCCTTAGTCTTAACTCTTTAATCCATAATCCTTAATCCCTAAACCCTAATATCTATTTGCTAATCCATAATCCCTAGTCCCTGATCATTAATTCCTAAATGATAATCCCTAATCCCTTCCTCCTGAATCCCTAATCACTGGTAACGCCTAAAACCTAATCCATCACTTCATCCTCCTCTACTTCTTCTACTACTTTTTGCTCGTCTTCTCCTTCTTTTTCATCCTCTTCTTCTTCACCATCTACCTCATTTTCTTCCCCTTCTTTCTCATTTTCCTCTTCCTCTTCTTCTTCTTCTTCCTCCTCCTCTTCTCCTTCTTCTCCATCTTCTTTATTCTTCTGTCTTTACTTCTTCTTCTTCTCTTCTTCTTCTTCTTCTTCTTCTTCTTCCTCTTCTTCTTCTACTTCTTCTTCTTCTTCTCTTCTTCTTCTCCTTCTCCTTATTCTTCTTCTTCTTCTTCTTCTTCTTCTTCCTTCTTTGTTCATTCTTATTTCTTAATTCTTCTATCTTCTTTCTTCTTCTTACTTGCATCCTCCTTCCTTCTTCCATCTTCCTTCTTCTTTCCTATTGCCTTCTTCCTATCTTCTTTCTTCTTCTTTCTTTTTTTTTCTTCTTCCTCTCTTTCTTTTTCTTCCTCTTCTTCTTCTTCTTTCTCCCTTCTTCATTTGTCCTTCTTCCTTGTCCCTAATCCTTAATCCTTAATTCCTAATCCTTAATCCATAATCACTAATCCATTACTAATCTCCAACCCTTAATCTCTAATTCCTTTCTAAACTTCAATCCTTAATACCTAATCCCTAATCCTTAATAATCTATAATCTGTAACCCCTAATCCCTAATCTCTAATCCATAATTCCTAATCCTTAATCACAAATCTCTAATCCTTAATCCATAATATCTAATGTTAATACTAATCCATTAATCTTTATTCCCTAATCTCTAAAATCAAATGCTAAATCCTACATCCCTAATCTTTAATCTCTAATATTTAACTCTAATCTATATTCGTTGATCCTTATTCCCAAATCTTGAATTCTAAATCCCTAATCCTTAATAATTAATCCCTTAATTCTTAGTCTCTAATCATTAATCCCAAGTCTTTAATTACCAATCCTTAATCTCAAATCCCTTGTCATTAATCTCTAATCACTATTCCCTTATCCATAATCCCTAATCTTTAATAGTTAATTCCTTCAACCATAATCCAAAATTTATAATCTTTAATCATTAATCCCTTCATCCTTAATATCTAATCCTTAATCCCTATTCCTATTAATTATTCCATAATCCCTACTCTCTAATGCTTAATCCTTAACACTTAAGCCCTACTCCCTAATTGCTAATCCATAATTCATTATCCTTAATACCTAATCCATATTGCTTAATACCTATTCCGTCTCTCTAATCCCAAATCCCAAATCTCTAATTCCTCTTATTTTTCTTTCTCTTCTTCTTCCTCTTCTTCTTCTTCTTCCTCCTCCCCTTCTTCTTCTTCCATATTTTCTTCTTCTTCCTCTTCTTTTGTTTCTTCCTCAACTTTCTCTTATTTTTCTTCTTCTTACGTCTTTCTTTTCTTCTTCTTCCTCCTCTTCCTCTTCTTCTTCTTCCTCTACTTTTCCTTTTTCTTCTCTTTCTCCTTTTCTTGTTTTTCTTGTTCCTCTTTCTCTTTTTCTTCTCCTCCTCCTCCTCCTTCTTCTTCTATTTCCTTTTCTTCTTCTTCTTCTTTAATTTCTCTTTTTTCTACTCCTTCTCATTCTTTTTCTTTTTCTCCTTCTCCTTCTCCATCTCCTTCTCTTACTCCTCCTTCTCTTTCTCGTTCTCCAACTCCTTCTCCTTCTCTTTCTCCTTCCCCTCCTTTTCCTCCTTCTCTTTCTCCTTCCCCTCCTTTTCCTCCTTCTCCTTATCCTCCTTCGCCTTCTCTTCCTCCTTTTTCTTCTTCTTCTCCTTCTCCTTCTCTTTCTCGTTCTCAATCTCCTTCTCCTTCTCTTTCTCCTTCCTCTCTTCCTTTTCCTCCTTCTTCTCCTCATCCTCCTTCTCCTTCAATTTCTCCTTATTCTTCTTCTTCTAACTCTTCTTCTTTTCCCTTTTTTCTTCTTTCTTCTTTCTTCTTCGTTCTTCCTTCCTACTTCCTTCTTCGATCTTCCTTCTTCCTTCCTCCTTCCTCCTTCTTTCTTTCTTCCTTCTTTCTTCTTCCTTCATCTTTATTCTTCCTCTTCTTCTTCCTTTTCTTCTTCTTCTTCTTTTTCTTCTTCTTCTTCTTCTTCTTTTTGCTCCTCCTCTTCCTCTTATGTCTTTCTTCTTTCTTCGTTCTTCCTTCTTCCTTCTCCCAACTCCCTAATTGTTAATCCTTAATCCCTAATTACAAATCCATCGCTATTCTCATATTCTTGATCTTTAATCCCTTATTTCCAATCCTTAATCTCTAATGCCTAAACTTTAATCCATTATACTTAATCCTTAATCACTCACCTTTAATCCCTTATCCACAATCCTTAATCATAAATTCTTAATCCCTAATCCTTAATCTATAATCATAAATTCTTAATCCTTATTCTCTAATCCCAAATCTCTAATGATAATCTTAATCAATTAATGTCTAATCTCTAAACTCTAATATCTAATCCTAAATCATAAATCCATAATCACTAATCTCTATTCTTTAATCTGTACTACCTATACCCTCATCCCTAATCCCTTGTCCTCAGTCGTTAACCTCCAATCGTTAATCTCTAATCCATCGCCTCTTCTGCTTCTTTTTCTTCTTCCTCATCTTCCTTCTCTTCTTCTTCTTCCTCCTTATTTTCTTCTTCTTCTTCTTCCTTCTCTTCTTCCACTACTTCCTTACCTTCTTCTTCTTCTACTTCTTCTTCTTCTTCTTCTTCCTTCTCTTCTTCCACTTCTTCCTTACCTACTTCTTCCTCTTCTTCTTCTTCTTCTTCTTCTTCTGCTTCTTTTTCTTTGACTACCTCTTCTTCTTCTTCTTCTTCTTCTTCCTCTTCTTCTTCTTCTTCTTCCTCTTCTTCTTCTTCTTCTTTATCTTCTTCATCCTCTTCTTCCTTTTCTTCTTCTCATTCTTCTTCTATTCTTATTCTTCTTATTCCTCTTCTTCTTCCTTTTCTTTTTCTTCTTCTTCTTCTTCTTCTTCTTCTTCTTCTTCTTCTTCTCCATCTCTTTCTTCTTCTCCTTCACCTTCTGTTTGTCTTTCTCCGTCTCCTACTTCTTCTTCTACTCCTCTTTCTCCTTCTCCTTCTCCTTCAAATTATTCTTCTTAATCTCCTCCTCTTTCTCGTTGTCCATGACCTACTTCTCCTTCTCCTTCTCCTTCTCCTCCTCTTTCTCCTTATCCACCTCGTCCTTCTTCTTCTCTTTCCTCTTCCTTTTTATCTTCTTCTCCTTTTTCCATCTTTCTTCTTTCTTCTTTCTTCTTTCTTCTTGCTTCTTCCTTCATCCTTCCTTCCATCTTCCTTCTTCCTTCCTCCTTCTTCTTTATTCTTCTTATTCTTCTTCCTTTTCTTCTTTTCTTCTTCTTCTTCCTCTTCTTCTTCTTCTTCTTCTTCTTCTTCTTTATCTTCTTCATCCTCTTCTTCCTTTTCTTCTTCTCATTCTTCTTCTATTCTTATTCTTCTTATTCCTCTTCTTCTTCCTTTTCTTCTTCTTC
>JAIUJO010000217.1:903973-921461 GCA_023846275.1 Vanilla planifolia | reverse complement strand
ATTCTACTTGCTCCACCTCTTCCTCTTCTTCTTCCTCTTCTCCTTCTTCTTCTCCTTCATCATCTTCTTCCTCTTCTTCTTGCTCTTCTTCTTCTTCTTTGTCTTGTTCTTTCTCATCTTCTTCTTCTTCTTCCTTAACTTTTTTCTTTTTCTACTTTCTTTTCTTCTTCTTCTTCTTCTTCTTGTTCTTTCTTCCTCGTCTACTTCGTTTTCTACTTTTCTTCATCATCTCCTTGTTCTTCTGCTTCTTCTTCTTCCTCTTCTAATTCTTCCTCTTCTTCTTTGTATTCTTCTTTTTCTTCATCTTCTTTTTCTTCTTCTTTTTCTTTTTCTTGTTTTTCTTCTTCTTTGTCCTCTTCTTGTTATTATTATTTTTCTTATTATTATTATTCTTCTCCTTAATGTTCATGTTCTTCATCTTATTCATTTGCTTTTTCTTCTTATTCTCCCTGTTCTTCTTCTTCTTCTTCTTCCTCCTCATCTTTTGCTTCTTCTTCTTCTTCTTCTTCCACTTCTCCATTTACTTATTCTTTTTCTTTTTGTTCTTTTAGTTCTACTTTTTCTTTTTCTTCTTCTTCTTCTTCTTCTTCTTCTTATTCTTCCTATTCGTCTTCTTCTTCTTCGTCTTCCTCTTGTTCTTCTAATTCTACTTTTCTTCTTGCTCTTCTTCTCCTACTGCTTATTATTATTCTTCATCTTCGTTACCATGATTATCATCATCATCATGATCATCTTCTTCTTCTTCATCTTTATCATCATCATCATCGTCATCTTCTTCTGCTTCTTCTTCCTCTTCTTCTACTTCTTCCTCCTCTTCTCCTTTTTCTTTTCCTTCTTCTTCTTCTTCTTCATCTTCTTCTAGTTTTTCATCTTCTTGTTGTTGTTCTTAACTTCTTCTTCTTATCCTTCTTCTTCCTCTTCTTCTTCTTCCTCTTCTTCTTCTTTCTTCTTCACTTTTTTCTTCTTCTTTGTCTTCTTCTTCTTCTTCTTCTTCTTCTTCTTTTGCTTCTTCTTTGCCTTCTTCTTCTTCATCTTCATCTTCTACTTTTTTTTCTTCTCCATCTTCTCCTATCTCTTCGAATTCTTCCTCTTCTTCCTCTTCTTCTTCTTCCCATTCCACATCTTCTTCTTCTTCCTCTTCTTCTTTTTCGTCTTCTGCTTCTTCTTCTTCTTCTAACTCTTCTTCTTCTCCTGCTCCTCCTCCTTCTTCTTCTTCTTCTTCTTCTTCTCCTTCTTCTTCTCCTTTTCCTCTAATTTTTCTTCGTCTTGTTCTACTTCTTCTCCTTCTTCTTCTAATTCTTCTTCTTCTCCTTCATCGTCTACTTCTTTTTCTTCATCATGTTCTTCGTCCTCTTCTTCTTCTTCTTCTTATTTTTCTTCTTCTTCTTTTCTTTTTTCTTCTTCTTCTACTTGTTCTTTTTCTTCTTCTTCTTCTATTTCATCCTCTTCTTCTTCTTCTACTTCTTCTTCTTCCTCTTCTTCTTCTTCTTCTTCTTTAAATTCTTCAACTTCCTCTTATTCTTCTTCTTCCACTCCTTTTACTTCTTCCACTTCTTTTTCTACTTCTTATTTTTCTTTTTCTTCTTCTTCTTCTTCCTTTTCTTCTTCTTCTCTTTTTAGATTTTTTTTACTACTTATTTTTCCTTCCTACCTTCTTCTTGGTCTTCTTCTTCTTCTTTTCTTCTTCCTCTTCTTCTTCTTCTTCTTCTTCTTCTTCCTCTTTTTCTTCTTCTACTTCTTCTTCTTTTTTTTTTCACCTTCTTCTTCTACTACTTCTTCTTCTTACTCTTCCTTTTCTTCTTCTTCTTCCTCCTATTCATTTACTTCTTCCCCATCTTCTTCTTTTCTTGTTCTTCATTTCCTCCTTCTGCTTCTTCTTCAATTTATTATTCTTCTTCTACCACATCTTTTTCTTCTTCTTCTTCTATTTCTTCTACTTCTTCTTCTTCTTCATTTTGTTCTTCTTCTTCTTCTTCTTCCTCATCATCATCATCCTTAACTTTTCCTTCTACTTCTTGTTCTTCTACTGCTACAACTTCTACATTTTAATTTTCTTCTTCTTCTTCTTCTTATTCTTCTTCTTCCTCCACTTCTTCTTCTTCATCTTCTTCTTCTTCTTCTACTCTTGTTCTATTTCCTCTACTCCTCCTAATTCTTCTTCTTCTTCATCTTCTTCTTCTGCTTCATCTTCTTCTTCTACATCTTTTTCTTCGTCTTGTTCTTCTTTTTATTATTCTTCTTTTTCTTCTCCTTGTTCCCCTTCTCCTTCTTCTTCCTCCACCTCTTCTTCATGTTCTTCCTCTTCTTCTTCTTCTTCTTCTTCTTCTTCTTCCTATTTTTCTTCCTCTTCTTCTTCCTCTTTTTCTTCTTCCTCTTCTTGTTCCTTTGGTTCTTCTTCTTTTTCTTCTTCTTCCATTTCCACTTCTTGTTCATCCTCTTTTTTTTCTTCTTCTTCTTCCTTTTCTTCTTGTTCTTCTTTTTCTTCTTCTTGTTCTTCTTCTTCTTCCACTTCTTCTTGTTCTTCTTCTTTTCCTTCCTCTTCATCTACTTCATCTTCTTCTTCTTCTTATCTTCTTCTTCCTCTTTTTTCACTTCTTCTTCTCCTTTTTCTTCTTCTTCTTCGTCTTTTGATTCTTCATCATCTTCTTCTTCTTGCTCTTCATTTTCTTTTTCCTCTTCATCTTCTTCTTCTTCTTTTTCTTCTAATTCTACTATTTCTTCTTTTTCATCTTCTTCTTCTTCTTCATGTACTTTTCGTTCTCCTTCTTCCTCTTTATTTTCCACTTCTACTTCTTCTTCTTCTTCTTCTTCTTCTTCTTTATCTTCTTTTTCCTATAATTCTTCATCATCATGTTCTTCTTCGTCTTCATCGTCATCTTTTTCTTCTTCTTCTTCTTCTGCCTCTTCTTCCTCTTCTTATTATTCTTCTTCTTCTTCTACTTCTCCTTCTTCTTCTTCTTCTTCTTTTTCAACTTCTGCTTCTTCTTCTTCTTCTTGTTCTTCTTCATCTTCTTCTCCTTTTACTTATTGTTCTTCTTCCCCCTCTTTTTCTTCATCTTCTTCTTCTTCTTCATTTTGTTCAACTTTTCCTTCTTCAACTTCTTCTTCCACTTCTTCTTCTTCTTCTTCTTCTGCTTCTTCTTCTTCTAAATCTTTTTCTTCATCATCTTCTTCTCCCTTTACTTCTACTTCTACTTCTTCTTCTTCTGCTTATTCTTCATCATCAACATCATCTTCTTCTTCTTCTTATTCATCTTCATCATCATCATCATCTTCTTCTTTTTTTTCTTTTTCTTCTACTTCTTCTTCTTCTTCTTTATCTTCTTCTTCTTCTTCTTCTTTTTTAGCATCTTCTTCTTCTTCTTCTTCTTCTTCTTCTAATTCTACACCTTCTTCTTCTTCTTCTTCTTCTTCTTCAACTTCTTCATGTTCTTCTTCTTCTTTTCTTTTCTTCTTCATCTTCAACTTCTTCTTCTTCTTCATCTTCTTCCACTTCCTCTTCCTCTTCTTCTTCTTCTTCTTCTTCTTCATCTTCTTCTACTTCATCATCATCTTTTCTCCTTTCTCTTCTTTATCTTCTTTTCCAACTTCTTCTTCTTCTTCTTCTCCTTCTTCTTCTTCTTCTTTTTCTTTTTCTACTACTACTTCTTCCACTACTACCTCTTCTTCTTCTTGTTCTTTTTCTTTTTCTCATTCTTTGTTTTCATCTTCTTCTTCATTATCATCATCATCGTCACCCTCTTCATTTTCTTTTTCTTCCTCTTCTCCTTCTTCTTCACCTTCATCTTCTCCTTCTCCTCTTTTTTCTTCTTAATCTTCTTCTACTCCTTCTTCTTCTCCTTCTTCTTCTTCCTCTTTTTTGTCTTCCTCCTTCTTCTATAAGTTCTTCTACTTTTTCTTCTTCCTCCTCTTCTTCCACCTCTTCTTCATCTTCCTCCTCATCTTCTTCTTCTTCTTCTTCTTCCTCTTCTTTTTCTTCTCCCTCTTCTTCTTTTTCTTCTTCAACTTCTTCTTTATCTTCATCTTCTTCTTCTTCTTATTCTACTACTACTTTTCCTGTTCTTCTTCAGGTTCTTTTTCTTCTCCTTCTTCTTCTTCATCTCTCTGTTCTTCTTTTTCTTCTTGTTCTTCTTCTTCTTCTTTGTCTGCTTTTTCTTCTCCTTCTTCTTCATATTCCTCTTCTTCTTCTTGTTCTTCATCATCATCTTCTTCTTGTTCTTCTGCTACTTCTTCTTCATCTTTTCCTCCTCCTTTTTCTTCTTCCTCTACTTCTTCATCTTCTTCTTCTTCTTCTTCTTCTTCTTCTTTTTCTTCTTCTTCTTCTACTATTACTACTACTTATTCCTCTTCTATTTTCTCTTCTTCTTCTTCTTCTTTGTACTCACCTTCTTCTTCTTATTATTATGATTCGTCATATTCTTCTAATTATTCTACTTATTCTTCTTCTTCTTTCTCCCCTTCTTCTTCTTCTTCTTATTTGACCTATTCTTCTAATTCTAGTTATTCTTCATCTTCTTACTCCCCTTCTTCTTGTTCTTCATCTTATTCTTCCTATTATTCTAATTTTTCTTCCTCTTCTTCCTTTTCAACTTCTTCTTTTTCTTATTCTTATTCGTTGCCCTTTTCTTCTTCTTATTCTTTTACTTCTTCTTTTTCTTCTTCTTCTTCTTCTTCTTTTCTAGTTCTTCTGCATCTTCTTCTTCTTATTATTATTCTACTTCTTCCTCTTTACTTCTTCTTCTTCTTCTTCTTTTTCTTCTTCTTCCCCTTCTTCTTCTTCTTTTTCTTCTTCTTCTTGAACTTCCTTGTACTTCTTCTTCTCCTTCTTCTTCTTCTACTCCTACTACTATTGTATTTTCTTTTTGTTCTTCTTTTTCTTCTTTTTCTTCTTTATCTTCTTCTTTTTCTTCTTATTCTTATTCTTCTTCTTCTTCTTCTTATTCCCCTTCATCATCTACTCTTCTTTTAGTTCCTCTTCTTCTACTACTTCTTCTTCTTCTTCCTATTCATCACCATCTTGTTCTACTTTTTCTTCTTCTTCTTCCTCTTGTTCTTCTTCTTATTCTTCGTTTTCTCCTTCTTCTTCTTCTTCTTCTTCTTCCTCCTCCTACTCTTTTTCTTCTTCTTCTTCCTCTTCTTCTTCTTCTTCCACTTCTACCACTTTTTCTTCCACTTCTTTTTCATCTTCTTCTTGTTCTATTCTATTTTTTCTTCTTGTAAATCTTCATCCACTTCTTCTACCTCTTCTTCTTCTTGTTCTTTCTCATCATCATCTTCTTTTTCTTCTTCTTCTTCCTCCAGTTCTATTTCTTCTCCTTCTTCTTTTCCTTTTTCTTCTTTTGCTTCATCTTCCTCTCCTTATTCTCCTTCTTCTTCTTCCTCTTCTTCTTCTCCTTTTTCTTCTTCATCCTTTTCTTAAACTTACTACTTCTTCTTCTACTTCTTCCTCTTCTTCATCTTCCTCCTCCTCTTGTTCTTCTAATTCTTCATCTTATTCTTCTTCTTCTCTTCTTCTTCCTCTTGTTTTTCTTCTTCCTCTTTATCTTTTTCCACTTCTCTTCTTCTTCTTCTACTTCTCCTTCTACTACTACTACTACTACTAATACTTTTTCTTCTTTTTCTTTTTCTTCTTCTTCCTCCTCTTTCTCTTCTTCTTCTTCTTCTTCTTCTTTTTCCGTGCCTACTTGTTTTTCATCTTCCTCTTCTTATTCCACCACCTCCTCCTCCTCTTCTTCTTCTTCTTGTCCTTCATCATCATCATCATCATCATCATTATCATCATCATCATCATCTTCTTCTTCTTCTTCTACTTCTTACTCTTCTTTTTCTTCTTCTTCTTCTTCTTTTCCTTGTCCTTCTTCTTCTTCTTCTTCTTCCTCTTCTTCTTCTTCATCTTCTTTTTCTTCTTCTTTTACTACAACTTCTTCTTCATCATCATCTTCTTCTTCCTCTTCTTCTTCTTCTTCTTCTTCATTTTCCTCTACTTCTCCTTCTTCTTCATCTTCTTCTTCCTCTTCTTCTTCTTTTTCTTTTTCTTCTTCTTCATCATCTTCTTCTTCTTCTTCTTCTTCCTCTTCTTCTTTCCCTTCTTCATCTTCTTCTACTTCTTCTTCTACTTCTTTTTCTTCTTCTTCTTCTTCTTCTCCTTCTTCTTCTTCTTCTTCCTCCTCCTCCTTCTCCCCTTTTTCTCCTTCTTTTCTTCTTCTTGATCCACTTCTTCTTCTTCTTCATCTTCTTCTTCTTTTTGTCCTTCTTCTTCTTTCTCTTCTTCTTACTCTTCCTCTTCTTATTCCTCATCTTCTTCTTCTTCCTCATCCTCTTCTTTTTCTTCTTTCTTTTCTTCTTCTTCTACTATTGACTTCTTTGTGATGTTCTTCTTGTTCTTCCTTTCTTCCTCTTCTCCTCCTCATATGCCTTCTTTTTCTTCTTCATATTCCTCTTCCTCTTCTTCTTCTTCTTCTTCTTCTTCTTCCTATTCTTCCACTTTTTGTTCTTGTTCTTCTTCTTCTTTTACTTCTTGTTTTTCATCTTATTTGTCCTCTTCTTCTTATTCCTTTTCTTATTTTTTTCTTATTCTTCTTCTTCTTCATCTCCTACTTTTACTTTTTCTTATTCTTCTTCTTCTTCTTCTCCTTCTACTTCTACTTCTTCTTCTTCTTCTTCTTCTTCATTTTCTTATTCTTCTTCTTCTTCTTCTTGTACTTCTATTTCAACTTCTTCTTATTTTTCTTCTTCTTCTTCTAATTTTTCATTTTCTTTTTCTTTTTCTTCGTCTTCGTCATCATCATCATCTTCTTCTTATTATTCTTCTTCAACTATTACTACTACTACTACTTCATCATCATCATCATCATCTTCTTCTTCTTCTTCTTCTTCTTCATCTTCAACTTCTTCTTCTTCTTATTCTTCATCTTCTTCTTCTTCATCTTCTTCCTCCTCTTCTTCCTCTTCTTCTTCTTCTTCTTCTTCTTATTTTTCTTCTTATTTGTCCTCTTCTTCTTCCTATTTGTTTCTTATTCTTCTTCTTCTTCTTCATCAACATGTTCTTCATCTCCTTCTTTTGTTATTTCTTCTTATTGTTTTTCTTGTTCTTCTTCTTCTTTATTTTATTATTATTCTTCTTCTACAACTTCGTTGACTTCTTTTTTTTCTTCTTCTACTTCTACTTCATTTTCCTTCTCTTTTTCTTCTTCCTGTTCTTCTTTCTCTTCTTCTTCTTCTTCTACTCTTCCTCATGTTCTTCTTATTCTACTACATCACATTCATCATCATCATCATCATCATCATCATTGTCATCATCATCATCTTCTTCTTCTTTTTCTTCTTCTTCTTCATCTTCTTCCTCTACTTGTTCTTCTTTTTCTTCTTCTTCTTATTCTTCTTCTTCTTCTTCTTCCTCTTTTCTTCTTCTTCTTCATATACTTCTTCTTATTCTTTTTCTTCTTCTTCTTCTTCATTTTCTTCTTAGTCTTCTTCATCTTCCTCTTCTTTTTCCTCCACTTTTTCTTGTTCTTCTTCATCATCTTTTTCTTCTTCTGCTTCTTCTTCTTCTTCATTTCCTCTTTCTTCTACTTCTTCCTCTTCTTCTTCATCTTCTTCCTCTTCATTTTCTTCTTCTTCTTCTTGTTGTTCTCCTTCTTCTCCTTGTCCTTCTTCTTCTTATTCTTCTTATTCTTATTCTTCTTCTTGTTGTTCCTCTTCATCTTCTTCTTCTTCCTCTTCTTCTTTCACTTGTTCTTCTTCTTCCTCTTATTCTTCTTCATCTGCTTCTTCTTTTTCGCCTTCTTCTTGTTCTTTTTCTTCTTCCTCTTCTTCTCCTTCCTCTTGTTCTTCTTTCTCTTCTTCTTCTTGTTCTACTTCTGCTTCTTCTTCTTCATCTTCTTCTTCTTCTTCTTCTTCTTCTTCTTCTTCCTCTTCCTCTTCTTCTTTCACTGCTTCCTATGCTTCCAATTTTTCTTCTTATTCTTCTTCTTCTTCTTCTTCTTCTTCTTCTTCTGCTTCTTCTAGTTCTTCTTCTTTTACTACTACTACTTCTTCTTCTTCATTTTCTTCTTCTTCTACTTCTACTTCTTTTTCTTACTGTTCTCTTTGTACTTCTTCTTCTATTACTAATACTACTAGTTCATTTTCTTTTTCTTCTTCTTCTTCTTCTTATTCTTGTTGTTCTTTTTCCTCTTCCACTCCTCTTCTTGTTCTTCTTCTTCTACTTCTTTTTCTACATCTTCTTCATCACCTTCTTCTTCTTCTTCTTCTTCCTCTTTTCTTCTTCTACTTTTCTTCTTCTTCTTCTTGTTCTTCTTCTACTCACTTTTTCTTCCTCTTCTTCTTGCTATTCTTCTCCTACCTCTTACTCTTCTTCTTCTTCTTCTTCTTCTTCTTCTACCTCTTCCACTTGCTTTTCTTCCTCTTCTGCTTCTTCTTTGTCTTCTTCTTCTTCTTCTTCTTCTTCTCCTCCTCCTCCTCACATTTCTTCTTGTTCCTACTCTACTTCCTCTTCTACCTCTTCTTCTTCCTCTTTCTCTTCTTCTTCCTTTCTTCTTTTTCATCTTCTTCTTCTACAACTACTATTATTTCTTCTTTTTCTTCTTCTTCTTCTACTACTTCTTCTACTACATCTTCTACTTCTTCTTATTTTTCTTCTACATCTTCTTCTGCTTCTTCTTGTTCTTCTTGTTCCTCTTATTCATCTTTTTCTTGTTGTTCTCCTTCTTCTTCTTCTTCTTCTTCTTCGTCTTCTTCATCTTCTTCTTCTTCTTCTTCTTCTTCTTCTACCTTTTCTTCTTCTTTTAATTCTCCTTCTTCTTCTTCTTCTTCCTCCTCTTCTACTTCTTCTTTTTCTTCTTGTTCTTGTTCATCTTTCACTTCGTCTTCTTCTTCCACTTCTTATTGTTCATCTTATTCTTCCACTTCCGCTTCTTCTTCTTTTTCTTCTTTCTATTTTTTTTCTTTTTATCCTCTTCTTCTTCATCTTCTTCCACTTCTTCTTCTTCTCCTTCTTCTTCTTCTTCCTCTTCATTTTCTTCTTCTTCTTCTTCTTCTTCTCCTTCTACTTCTCCTCATTCTTCTTCTACTTTTTTTACTTCCCCTTCATCACATTCTTCTTCTTCTTCTTCTTCTTCTTTTTCTTCTTTTGCTTCTTCTTCAACAACTTCTTCTTCTTCTTGTTTTTCTTCTTCTTCTTCTTCCTCTTCATTTGCATCTTCGTTTTCTTTTTCTTCTAAGTCTTCTTCTACTTCTTCCGCTTCTTGTTCTTGTTCATCTTCTTCTTCTTCTTCTTCTTTTTCATTTACATCTTCTTCCCCCACTTCTTCTTGTTTTTCCTCCTCTTCTTCTTCTTCTAACTCTTCTTCCACCACTTCTTCTCCTTCTTCTACTTCTTCTTCATCATCATCTTCTTCTTCATCTTCTTCTTCTTCTTATCATTCTTCTACATCTTCTTTTTCTTCTTCTTTATGTTCTTCCCCTCTTTTTTCTTCTTCATCATCTTCTTTTTCTTCTTCTTTTCCTTCGTCATCATCATCTTGTTCTTCCCCTTCTTCTTCTTTTTTCTTCTTCTTCTTCTTCATCTTCTTCTATCTTTTCTTCTTCTTTTTTTCCTCTTGTTCTTTTTATTGTTCTACCACTTCTTCTTCCTCCTCTTTTTCATCTTCTTCTTCCACTTTTTCTTCATCCTCTTCTTCTTCTTCTTCTTCTCCATCTTCTTCATCCTTCTTCTTCTTCTTCTTCATCTTGCTGTCATTCTTCTTCATTTTCTTCTTCTTCTTCTACTACTTCTCCATCTCCTTGTTCTTCTTCTCCTTCTTCTTCTTCTTCTTCTTTTTCTTAATCTTATTCTTGTTCTTTTTATTCTTTTTCTTCTTCTTCTTCTTCTACTTTTTCCTCTTATTCTTCTTTATCATGTTCTTGCTCTTCTTCTTCTTCTTCCACTTCTTGTTCCTCTTGATCATCTTCTTCTTATTTTCCCACTTCTTCTTCTTTCTCTTCTTTTTCTTCTTCTTCTTCTTTCTCTTTTTCTTCCTCTTCTTGGCCTTCTTCATCATAATCTTCTTCTTCTTCTTCTTCATATTCTTCCACTTGGTCATCATTATCTTCTTCTTAATCTTCAACATCTTCTTCTTCTTTTTCTTGTTCATCTTTTTCTTCTTCTTCTTCCTCTTCTTTTTCTTCTTCTATTACTTCTGCTTCTTGTTTCTCTTCTTTTTCTTCTAATACTTCTTTTTCTTCTTCTTCTTCTTTTTCTTCGTCTTCTTTTTCTTCTACTTCTTCTTTGCCTACTTCTTCTACTTCTTTTACTTCTTCTTCTTCTTCTTATGCTTCTGCTATTACTTCTTGTTCTTCTTCTTCTTACTCTTCTTCTTCTTCTTCTAATTGTTCTTGTAGTTCTTCTTCTCCTTCTTCTTCAGCTTCTTCTTAATCATCCTTATCTTCTTCTTCTTCTTCTTCTTCTTCAACTTCTTCTTCTTCTTTTTCATCTCCTTTTTCTTCTTCTTCGTCCACTTCTTCTTTTCTCCTTCTTTTAGTACTTCTTCATCATCTTCTTGTTTTTCTTCTTTTTCTTCTTCTTCTTCTCCTTCCTCTTCCTCTTCTTCTACTATTTACATCTTCTTCTTCATCATCATCTTCTTCTTCTTCTACTTATTCATATTCATATTCTTTCTCTTCACCTTCTACTTCTTCATTTTCTTCTTCTTCATCTTCTTCTTCTTTTTCTTCTTCTTCTTATTATTATTGCTCTACTTCCTCTTCTACTTCCTCTTTTTTCTTCTTCCTCATCGTCATCACCATCTTTTTCTTTATCATCATCATCTTCTTCTCCTTCTTTTCCTTCTTCTTCTACTTCTTCTTGCTCTTCTTATTATTATTCTTCTTCTTCTCCCTCTTCTTCTTCTCCCTCTTCTTCTTCTTATTCTCCTTATTCGTCACGTTCTTCTTCTTCTAATTTTTCTTCTTCTTCTAATTCTTCTTCTATTACTACTACAACTACAACTTCTTCTTCTTCATCATCATCTTCTTCTTCCGCTTCTTCATCATCATCTTCAACTTCTTCTTCTTCTACCTCTTCTTCTTCTTCTTTTCTTCTTCTTCATCCACTGCTTCTTCGTCTTTTTCTTCTTCTTCTTTTTCTTCTTTTACTTCTTATTCAAGTTTCTCTTTTTCTTCTTCTTCTCCTTCTTTTTGTTCTTCTTCCACTTCTTTTTCTTCTTCTTCTTCCTCTTCTTTCACTATGCCTAATTCTTCTTCTTCTTGTTCAACATCTTCTTCTTCCTCTTCTTCTTCTTCTTCTTATTCTTCTTCCTCTACTTCTGCTTCTTCTACTTCTTCTTCTTCTTCTTTTTCTTGTTCTTTTTCTTTTTCTTCTTCTTTTTTTTCTTCTTCTTCTTCTTCTTCTTCTTCTTTTCTTCTCCTTCATATTCTTCTTATTCAACTTCTTTTTTTTCTTCTTCTTCTACATCTCATTCTTCTTCTTCTTCTTCTTCTTCCTCTTCTTCCTCTTCTCATTGTTCTTCTTCTTCTTCTTTTTCTTCTTTTTTATCGTCTTGTTGTTCTTCTTCGAATTCTTCTTCTTCTTTCACTTCTTATTCTTCGTCTTCCTCTTCAACTTCCACTTCTTTTTTTTCTTGTTTCTATTTTTTTGCTTCTTTTTTTTATTATTATTATTATTGTTGTTTTACTTCTACATCATCTTCAAGTTCTTCTTTTTCTTCTTCTTCTTTCTCTTCTTCTTCTTCTTCTTCTTTTCTTCTTCTTTTTGTTCTTCTTCTTCTTCATCTTCTTTTTCTTTTTTGACTTCCTCTTTTTCATCTTCTTCTACTTCTCCTTCTTCTTCTTCTTCTTCTTCTTCTACATCATCTTCTTCATATTTGGCTTCTTCTTGAACAACTAGATCTTCTTCTTCTTCTTCTTTTTCTTCTTCTTCTTTCTCTTTTTATATCTGTTCTTTTTCTTTTTCTTCCTCTTCTTCATCTTGTTCTACTTACACTTGTCCCTTTTCCTCTTCTTCATCTTCTTCTTCTTCCACTTTTTATTCATCCTCTTCTTGTTCTTCTTCTTCTTCATCCTCTTCCTCTTGTTCTTCTTCAACTTCTTCTTCTTCCTATTCTTCTTCGTTTTCTTCTTCTTCTTCTCCATCTCTTTCTTCTTCTTCTTCTTCTTCTTCATCCTCTTCTTCTTGTTGTTTTTATTGTTTTTCTTCTTCTTCATTTCTTCTTCTTCTTCTTCATCTTCTTCTTGCTCTTCTTCTTCTTCTTCTTCTTCCACTTCATCTTCCTCTTCTTCATCTTCTTCTTATTTTCCCACTTCTTCTTCTTCTTTTTTCTCTTCTTCTTCCTTTTCTTCTTTTTCTTCTTCTTCTTCTTCTTCTTCTCTTTCTTCTTCTTCTTCTTCTTCTTCTTCTTCATTATCTTATTCTTCTTCTTCTTCCCCTACTTCTTCTTCACCTTCTTCCACTTCCACTTTTTATTCATCCTCTTCTTCTTCTTCTTCTTCTTCTTCCTCTTCTTCTTCTTCTTTTTCTTCTTCTTCTTCTTCTTCTACTTCTTCTTCTTCTTCTCAATCTCCTTGTTCTTGTTCTTCTTCTTCTTCTTCTTCTTCATCCTCTTCTTCTTGTTGTTTTAATTCTTTTTCTTCTTCTTCATTTACTTCTTCTTCTTCTTGTTCATCTTCTTCTTGCTCTTCTTCTTCTTCTTCTCCTTCTTCCACTTCATCTTCCTCTTCTTCATCTTCTGCTTATTTTCCCACATCTTCTTCCTTCCCTTCTTCTTATTCTTCTTCTTCTTCTTCTTTCCCTTCTTCTTCCTCTTCTTCTTCTTCTTCTTCTTCTTCTTCTTCTTCCTCTCCCCTTTCTTCTTCTTCTTCCTCTTCTTCTACTTTTTCTTATTCTTCTTCTTCTTCTACTACTACTTCTTCTACTTATTCTTCCTCTACTTCTTCTACTTCTTTTTTTCTTCTTTCTCCTTATTATCATCATCTTCTTCTTCTTTCTTCCCTTCTTCTTCTTCTCCTTCTTCTTCTTCTACTTATTCTTCTTTTTCTTCGTATTCTACCTCTTCTTCAACATCTTGTATCTTTTCTTCTACATCTTTTTCGACTTCATCTTCTTTTTCTTCTTCTTCTCCCACTTCTTCTTCTTCTTCTTCTTCTTCTTATTCATCATCCTCTTCTTCTTCTAATTGTTCTTCTTTTTCTACTTCTTCTTCTCCTACTACTTCTTCTTCTTCTTCATCAACTTCTTTTTCTTCTTCTTCTTGTTCATCATCTTCTTCTTCTTCTACCTCTTCTTCTTCTTCTCCTCCTTTTTCTTATTCTTTGTCCACTTCTTCTTCTTTTGTTGTTCTTCTTCGTTTTATTCTTTTTCTTCTTCTTCATATTTATGTTCTTCTTTTTGTTCTTCTTCTCCGTCTTCTTCTTGTTCTTCTTCTTCTTCTTCTTCCTCTTCTTTTTTTCATCTTCTTCCTCTTCTTTCAGATCATCTTCTTCTTCATCTTGTTCATCAACTTCTTCTTCATCTTCTTCTTCTTCCTCTTCTTCTTCTTCTTCTTCTTCTTGTTTTTCTTCTCCTTCTTTTCTTCTTCTCATACGTCTTCTTCAACATCTTCTCCTTCATCTTCTGCAACTTCTTCTTGTTCTTGTTGTTGTTGTTCTTCTTCTTCTTCTTCTTTTTCCTCCTCTTCTTCTTCTTTCATTTCATCTTTTTCTTCCTCTTCCTCTTCTTCTACTTCTCTTCCATCTTCCTCCCCTTCTATTTCCATCTTTTCCTCTTCTTCTTCATCTTATTATTATTATTATTATTATTATTCTATTTTTTTCTTCTTCTTCTTCTCCTTTTTATTCTTCTTATTCTCCTCCTTTTGCATCTTCTACTACTTTATAGTCTTCTTCTTCTTCATGTTCTTCATCTTCTTCTTCTTCATCTTCAACCTCCTCTAGTTTTTCTTTGTCTTCTTCTTTTCTTCTACTCCTACTCCTCCTCCACCTTCTTCTTCTTCTTCCTCTTCTTCTTCTCCACCTTCTTCTTCTTCCTCCACTTCTTATACTTCTTCTTCATTATCATCATCTTTTTCTTCTTCTTCTTTTTCTTTGTATACTTCATCTTCTTCTTCTTCTTTTCCTATTTCTTCTTCTTGTTCTTCTTCCCCTTCTCCTTCTTCTTCTTCTACATCTTCTTCATCTTCTTCTTCCTCTTCTTCTTCTTCTTTTTCTTCTTCTTCTAATTCTTCTTCTTCTAATTCTTCTTTCTCCTCCACCTTCTCCATCCACTTCTTCTTCTTCTTCTTCTTCTTCTTCCTCCTCTTTTCCTTCTTCTTCTTATAGTTCTTCTTTCCACTTCTTCTTCTCCATCCACTTCTTTTTCTTCTTGTTCATTTTCTTCCAATTCTTCTTCTTCTTTTTATTCTTCTTCAACTTCTTCTTCTTCTTCTTCTTCTTATTCTCTTTCTTATTCTTCTTCTTCTACCTCTTCTTCATCTTCTTCCCATTGTTCTTCTTCTTCTTCTTCTTCTTCCTCTTCCTCTTCTTCTTCTTCTTCTTCTTCTTCTTCTTCCTCCTCCTCTTCTTCTTTTTTATCTTCTTTTCCTTCTCCTTCTTCATCATCTTCTTCCACTTCTTCTTCTTCTTCTTTATGTACTTAAGTTCTTCATCTTCTTCCTCTTCTTTTTCTTCGTCTTCTTCTTCTTCTTCTTCTTCTTCTTCTTCGTCTTCTTCTTCTTCTTATTGTTGTTCTTCGTCTTCCTTTTCTTGTTCTTGTTCTTCTTCTTCTTCTTTATCATCATCCTCGTCCTCTTCTTCTTTTATTTTCTTCTTCTTTTTCTTCTTCTTCTTCTTCTTTTTCTTATTCTTCTTATTCTTCTTCTTCTTCTTCTTCTTCTTTCTCTTCTTCTTCTTCTTCTTTTACTTCCTCTTCTTCTTCTTCGTCTTGTTCTTCTTCTTAAACTTCTTCTTCTTTCTTGTCTTCTTCTTCTTCTTATTCTTCTTCTTCTTCTTTTTCTCCTTTTTCGCCTTCTTCTCTTTCTTATTCTTCCTTGTCCTCTTCTTCCTCTTCTTCTTGTTCTCCATCTTCTTCTTCTACTTCTTCCTCTACTTCTTCTTCTTCGTCCTCTTCTTCTTTTTTTCTTATTTTACTTCTTCTTCTTCTTCTACTTTTTCATCTTCTTCTTCTACTACTTCTTCTTCTTCTTCGACTTCATAAATTTCTTCTTCTATTTCGTGTTCTTATTCTTCTTCCCCTTCTTCTACTTCTTCATTTTCCTTGTTCTTTTACTTCTTCTTCTCCATCTTCTTCTTCTTCCTCCTTTCTTTCTCTTCTTACTCTTCTTCTTCTTCATCATCCTCTTCTTCTTCTTCTTTTTCTTCATCACCATTTTCTCCTTCTTCTTCTTCTTGTTCTTTCTTTTCTTGTTGTTGTTCTTCTTCTTCTTCCTGTACTTCTTCTACCTTTTCTTCCTCTTCTACTTTTTGTTCTTCTTGCACTTCTTCTTCTTCCTATTCCACTTCATCTTCTTCATAATCTTCTTCTTCTTCTTCTTCTTCTTCCTCTTCTTCTTCTTCTTCTTCTTCTTCTTCTTCTTCTTCTCCTTCTCCTTCTTTTTCTTCTTCTTCTTCTTCTACTTCTCTTTTTTCTTCTTCTTCTTCCTCTTCTTCTTCTTCTTCTACTACAACTACTTCTCCTTCTTCTTTATCTTCTTCTTCTTCATCTTCTACTTCTTCTACTTCATTTTAATCTTCTTTCCTTTCTTCACCATCATCATCATTATCATCATCATCATCTTCTTCTTCTTCTTCTTTTCCTCTTTTTCTTCTCCTAATTGTTCTTTTTCTTCCTCTTATTATTCTACTTATGCTTCTTCTTAACCTTTCTCTTCACCTTTTTCTTCATTTTCTTATACTTCTATTTGTTGGTCTACTTCTTCTTGTTTTTCTTCTTCTTCTTATTGTAGTATTTCTTTTACTTCTTTTTCTTCTTCTTCATCTTCTTCATTTTCTTCTTTTTCTTCTTCTTCTTCTTCTTCTACTTCTTCTTCTTCCCTTCAACCTCTACTTCTACTACTTTTGTTCATCATCATCTTCTTCTGCTTCTTCTTCTTCTTCTTGTTCTTGTTCTTCTTATTCTTCTCCTTCTTCTTCATCCTCTTCTCTATCTTCTTCTTCTTCCTCCTCCTCTCCTTCTTCCACTTTTTCTTCTTCGCATACTTCCACTTCTTCTTCTTCCTCTTCTTCTTCTTCTTCTTCTTCTACTTCTATTCCTCCTCTTTCTTCTTCTTCTTTTGCTTCGTCTTCTTCTTCCCATTCTTCTTCTTTTCTTCTTCTTCTACTTCTCCTTCTTCTTGTTCTTCTTCCTCTATTTCTTTGTTTCTTCATGTTCTTCTTTTTATTCTTCTTCTTCCTCTTCTTCTTCTTCTCCTCCTTCTTCTTCTTCTTCTTATTCTTCTTCTTCTATCTTCTTCATCTTCATCTTCTTCTTCTTTCTCTTCAACTTCTTCTTCATCATCATCATCATCTTCTTATTCTTCTTCTTCTTCTTCTTCATCTTCTACTTTTTCTTCTTCTTGTTCTCATTCTACCCCCTCTTCTTCCTCTTCTTCTTCTTCCTCTTCTTTTTCTTAACCTTCTTCTTTTTATTCTTTTACTTCTTCTCCTCCTCCTACTTCTTCTTCTTCATCTTCTTCCTCTTCTTTCTCTACTTCTTCTTCTTCAATTTCTTCTTCTTCTTCTTCTTCCGCTTCTTGTTTTTCTTCTTCTTCTACTTCTCCTTGTCCTTCTTCATGTTCGTTTTTCTCTTCTTCATCTTCTTCGTCTCCCCCTTCATCTTCCAGTTCTTCTTCTTCTCTTTAAGCTTCTTCTTCTTCGTCTACTTTTTCAACTCCTTCTTTGTCCTCTTCTGCTTCTTCTTCTTCATCATCATCATCCTCTTCTTCTACAACTTCTTCTTGTTCTTCTACTCCTCCTCCTTTTTCCTCTTCTTCTTCTTCTTCTTCTTCTTCTTCTTCTTCTTCTTCTTCTTCTTCTTATTCTTCTTCTTCTTATTCTTCTTCTTCTTCTTCTTCTTCTTCTTCTTCTTCCACTTCTTCTTCTTCCTCTTCTTCTTCTTTTTCTCCTTCTTCTTCTTCTTAATCCACTTCTTCTTCTTCTTCTTCTTTGTTTTCTTCTCCTTCTTCTTCTTCTTCTTAACTTTTTCATTTTCTTCTTCCTCTTCTTCTTCTTCTTCTTCTTCCTTTCATTCTTCTTCTTTTTCTTCTTCTTCTTCACCTCCTTGTTCTTCTTCTACTTCTTTTTCTTCTTCCTCTTCCTCTTCTTCTTCTTCTTGTTCTTCTTCTTCCACCTCTTCACTTCTTCTTCTTCTTCTTCCTCTTCCTCTTCTTCTTCTTCTTGTTCTTCTTCTTCCACCTCTTCACTTCTTCTTCTTCTTCTTCCTCTTCCTCTTCTTCTTCTTCTTCCCATACTTCCACTTCTTCCCCTTCTTCTTTTGCTTCTTCTTCTTCCTCTTTTTCTTCTT
>JAIUJO010000217.1:856473-896473 GCA_023846275.1 Vanilla planifolia | reverse complement strand
TGCATGCATACTAATGCACACACATAGACACAAATATAAATACACATGTACACAGATGCACACAAATCAACAGACATGCATATACATACATTACACATAGAGACATGCAAATGAACACAAGCATGTACATACATGTAGACATGCACATAAGAGCTTGCACACATGCACATATGCAGATACACACAAACATGCATAGATGCACATGCACGCATAGATGCAAACAAACACATACACATACACATGTAGGCGCACACACATGCAGAGACTTATGTACAAACATGCACATGCAGTCATACAGACACACACACTTATGTGCAAACACACACATATAAACACATAAGCACACACACACATAAGAAATGAGCTCATGCTTAAAGGAACAACTATGCAAACATGTATGCATACACACATGAATGCATACACAGGCACCCAAGCACACACATGCACAAGAAAACAATAGGTATGCACATGCACACACATGAACACAAACATGCACACACACAAACACACACACACACAAGCACTTGCACATGCACACATAAGTATATGCCCATATTTTCATGCACAAGAAAATGCATGCACATTGATAGACATGTAGATACACACACACAAATGCAAACTACAGCCATACACTAGCATGAACATGCACAAATGCATAGAAACTCATATGCTTATACACATACACAAATACAAAAATACACAAACACAAACACAAACACTCACATACACACATGTTCGATCATGCACACAAATACTCATAGACATGCACAAACACACATGCCTACACAAACACATACACATGCACATCCACAAAGATGCTCATGCACACAAATGCACACATACATAAACATGCCTGTACATGAATTTTGACATATTTGTATACTAAAAAATGTACACATACATACACACATGCACACACACCAGCACATGCACACAGGCACAAATGCAATCATGTATGCATGCACACAAACACAAAGAGACAAATGCACACACACACAGAAGCATTAATGCATGCACAAATACAAACACACATGCCCATAGTTGCACACAAACACACACACATGCCAACACATATGCATGTGCACACATGTGTATGCACACATACGAACATACACACATGCACAAAAACATCCATATACATCCACACACACACACGCACACTAGTGTATGAACATGCACTCACACACATACATTAACACACAGACACATATGTGCACATACGTTGAAATATGTATGCACACGTGTGTGTGCACAAATAAAGTCAATCACATACATGCATAGACAATCTCTTATGCACGCATACTCACATGTACTCACACACACGTACACACAAACATGTATGCACACACATACATTCACACACACATGGATGCACACACATCCTCACACATGCACATGCACACAAAGATGTGTACACATGCATGCAAATATAAGTATAGACAGGCACCCATACATGCAAACAAGCACATGGCAACACAATCTCTCACACACGTACTCAAATTCTTACAAACTCACACAAGCACATGAACATGCACACACATGCATGCTCACACACACACGCACACATATGCACACACATACTAGAACACACATGCATGGATGCGTATAGAGATGCACACACACACATGAAAACACATACATAGAGACACTTGTAAACCCATGCACTTAAACATGTGCATATACACACATGGACAATCACATACACATGCACATACACACAAACACAAGAACAATATCACATGTGCTTGCAGGAACACAAACACAAACATATGAACTCATACACACACACAAACTTAAACATGTCTACACACACACACCCACACATACTCACCCCTCCCCTCCCATGCACCCCTTGACACACATTTTCATAGAGAGACAAATGCACACATATATTCACACACACAAACCCATGCACTCGTACACACACACACCCACGTGCACACATACACATGCACATGCATGTAAGTACACACATGCCCAACCACACATAGATCTGCACTCACCCAGACACACATACACACACAAATACAAACACTCATGCAAGCACATGTACATGCACAGAGATGCATACACACACACACATCAACACTTAGGCATGTGTATAAACACACACATAAATGCACACTACATACACGCACGTGTGCATAAAAGACACAAATATGAACACACACATTTCTGCACAAACACTCACATGCACATATATGAACACACATGCAAATGCACATAAGAACACACATGTGTACATGCATGCAAGCACAAGCATAGACATATACACTCATGTGCACACACTCACACAAGCACATGCATAGACATATCACACAACAATGCACAAATACATGCATGCATGCATATATGTACATGAACATTTACATGCATAAGAGCCCACACATACTCAAAAATACACACACATGCACTCACATACATGCACATTAACATAAAACACGTGCAATCACACACACTAATTGGCACTTATATGTACAAACATGTGTGCACAAGAACACACATATACACAAATGCATGCACACACACACACATGGACACACACTCATGCATATGCACACACAAAAACTCACACAAACACATTGGCACACTTGTATGATCATAATCACATAAGCACAAATGTGTACATGTTCATACATACTAACACATGAACATGCATGCACACCCAAACATGTACACAAATGTGTGGAACACAAAAACACACAGATGCATATGCACAAACATATGCTTAAATGCACAACCACACCCACAAACATGCATACAATGAAATACTCGCACAGCACACACAATACACATAGTAGAAAAACATGCACACACCTACACAAGCACACATACACACACAAATGTGCTTACACATATACAAACATACGCACAGGTGTATGCACATGAACAAGCAAATACACATGCATGTATGAACATATACATGCACACACATGTATGCTTGTACACATGTGCAACATGCACACATGGACAAAAATAGACATACGCACACAAGAACACATGCATATACACATACACACACGTGCACTTGCATAGACACACAAGCACACGCACCAACACACACACACACACTTACACAAACATAGAGATACGTACGTGTGCACACACACTGCCATGCAAACACACGTGCACCTAAATAAGCACAAAAACACACACATGCATACAAAAGCACATACACAGGCATAAGTACATGCACACACACACAAGGGCTCATGAACATGCACACATATGAAGACACAAGCACACACAGGCACACATATGCTTGCACATGCATGCATGCACACAAATGCACACTTATACACACACACATGTACACATGCAGGAACACACACAAATACAAATGCACAATTATAAACTCACGCACACACTAGCAAGGATACCCACATACACAAGAATGCACATGCACACATATGTAGATCGATACACATACAAGCACACTACACATGCATGTACAAGCATGCATGCATAAATACACAAACACACAAATGTTCATGCCTACACAAAAGACAATGTGCGTACACACACATACACATACACACACATGTAGACACATGCACATGCACACATACATTTATACTGATGCACATGTACATGTAGACATGCATACATATACACTCTCTTATATAGATGTACACTCACATGCACATATACACACATAGACACTCCTACATAGACACATATTTGCTAATGCACATGCACACACACATGCACATGCACTTGCATAAACACACATTCACATACATGCACAAAAATAGGCACACACCCACACACACACACACACATGCACACACACATGCACACACACACATGGACACACAAGCACGCACATATGCACATTACTACACATGCACACATGTGTAAGCATATGAATGCTTATGCACACATGCAAAAACACACATACACACACACACACACACTAATGCTAGCACATGCACACAAAAGCACACACACAAATGCATACACACACACACATTCACACATGTGCACATGCCCACATGCAAACATGCTCAAGCACACAAACACACACACATACATATGCACATGCTCTCACACACAACTATACGCACTATGTAGGTCCACACATATACTTATACACTCACACGGGCACAATCATAGGCACATACATAACGTGTACACACACACACACATGAACACACACACATACACACAAACACACATGCACTTGCACACATATACACACACATGAATGCACAAATAAAAGCACACACACATGCAAACATAGATAGAAAATCACATGCATGTATGGACATGGTCATACACAAATGCACACACATGCACATAAGTGCACAAACACACGAGCACATAAGCACACAAAAACAAACATGCACATATGGACATATACACACGTGCATGGGCACACACTAACACAAGCAAACATTCAAGAACATGCACACACACATGCACACATGCACATGTACAAACATTTCTGCACATGCTCACTGATGCACACAAACATGTGCATATGTGTGTGTAAACTCACACATGCACAAATACACAAACATGTAGATACACACATACACATGTACACAGACACACATACAAGTATACAAGTACACACACAAATGCAAATACACATAAGCACATGTACACATTCTCACACTTACACGTGCACATGCACAGACATAACACATGCACAAAGAACCCACACAAATGTGTGTGTGTGCATAGACATAGATGCAGATGCATACTCAAACAGACTTGCACAAGTACACACATGCAAATATGCATACACACACACACACTTATAGGCGCATGCACATACACACACACAACTATACACATAAATAGACATGCAAGCACAGCATACACTCACATGCATAAGAATGAGTGTATGCATACACATAAGTGCACACATAAATGCACCTACCCACATACTTATATACACATAATAACACAGACACACATGCACATACAAAAGCACACACGAACATGTACTCATGCATAAACCAACACAAACACACACATGCATCTAAAGGAATGCATATAAGCAAACACATATGCATTAACACACACACACAAACACACATACAAACTCACATACACACACAAACACACATACAAACTCACATACACGCACGTACCCACACCCATACATACACGTGCACATGCATAATAGCACATAGACACATGCATGCAACACACACAAACATGCATGCATAAACACACACAAACATACATGCATACACACACACATGTGCACCTACAAACACCCATAGCCACTCACACATGCACACACAAAGCACATACACATGGTTGCAAACATGCATACTTGCACACTCATATGCATACAAACACCCACACACAAACATGCATGCACATGTAGTCACACTCACACTTACACATAAGCACCCATCCATGCAAAAATAGGCACAAACACATATGTAGTTACATTATGGCACACATGCATGCACACACAAGCAACACATGCACACAAATACACATGCACATGTGCATGCACTCACACACACATGAGCACACACACACAAACATGCACACACATACACCTATACACACATGAACATGCACACACACATGTGTTTGTGCACACAAATAAGTAGACACATACGAGTACACATAGACATGAATGCACACACATACATCCACACGTACATGCACATAAGTACACACACTCATATACACATGTGCATACACTCATAAATATACACATACATGCATGCACACACCCCAACACACACACATGAACGCATAGATGAACACATGCATGCTTAAAAACATGCACAAACATACAAACACACAAGCATACATGCATGCACACAAACAAACACACACGAACACACAAATGCATACATGCACATACACACACACACACACACCTACACAAACTCATGATAAGGCACACACACACACACAAACAAACAAACACATGTAACAAGACACATACACATAAATGCACATGTACACACACACACATCCACACACATAGATACACACACACATGCACACTCATGTTCAGACACATGCAAATGCACACATATAGACATACTTTAAACACAATAGCGCACATGCATGCACATGCACATAAACACACAAACATACACAATTAAACACGCCTACACACATATGAAAGCATACGGACACACACACATGCATACACACCAAGGCATGCACACACACACAAACACATGCATGCTTACACACAAACTAATGAACGCTCACACAGATACACATGTATGCATGCACTCACATGCACGCACAAGTACACAAGCATACAAGTGCATAAGTGCTCACAAACACATACACACATAATAGGCATGCATGTATATACACATACCACTTAGGCATGCACATGCACACATACAAACACACTCACACGCATACATGTACACACACATGCACATGTAGACATAGACACACGAACACCCAAGAACAAACTAATGCACATATATACATGTACACACATTTGCGCACAAATGTACAACACACATTTGCATACATATGAATGCACATGCACACACATATACACACATAAGCACACAAATGCACACAAATACACACACACATGCACACATGCACAAGCGCATATGCAAGCAAACACGAAAAGCATGCATGCATGCACAAACACAAGCATAGACACTCCTACACTCTTGGATACTCACATGCATCCACATACTCACCTATACACACATGTAAATATGTGCACACACACACACATGCACAAACATGCACACATGCACAAACACACATACATGGACCAACACAAATAGACACATAGTCCCTCACACATCCACACACACACATATGCACACACATGCATGTACACACAAGTCCCTATACATGCACACACACATGCATATTAACAAGCAAGCACACAAGACACACATGCAGACACACACACATATAGACATATGCATGCACACAACCAAATATACATGCATGCTCACATGCTCACAAACATGCACACACATGCACCCACACCCACTCACACACATTATCATGCACACACAGTCACACACATAAGAGAATACAAGCACACAAAGAAACACATACAAACACAAATAAGCTCACATAGAAGCACACGTGCATACAGACACACACAAGCACATTCACTCAAACACACATAGGCCCTCACCCATGCACATGCACACTCACACTTACCCATATATATGGACACACCCACATAGATACATGCACACACACACACACACTCATTTTCAAACACATGCATATGTGAGCACACCCACTCACATAGACACACACATATGAACACATTCCCATATGCATACATGAATGCACCCAAATATACACAAGTGCACACACACATACACACATACACATACACGCACTTGCACACACAATCCCACATGCTCATGTATACACACACACTAACATTCACACATGAATAGATGTACATAGACACATGTGCATACTTATATTCACACACACAATTATGTAAACACATAAACCCACACATAGATACATAAATAGTTACACTTATACACACATAAGTACACACACACACACACACTCCCACATGCACATGTACACACACATATATGCACGTGCACAGATACATAAGCACACACATGCATAAGCACATATGCACACCTATAAGTGCATATATACACACATGCATACACACACATGCACTCATGTGTGTATAAACTCATACATGCACACGCACACAGAAGTACACATGCATGCAAGCACACACACACATACAAAAATATGCACATGTACACACATATATACACTTGCCCATATACACACATGCAAGTGCATTAGTACACGCACTCAAGCAGGCATGCACCTAGGTATTAAGACAAGTGCGCACGCTCACACGCATGCACACACATGCATACACACATGAACATAAAGAAACACACACACACACACGTGCATGCATGTAGAATCATATATAGCACATGCACATATGTGAACACATGCATGCAAGCACCCACACCCACATGTGCCTACGTGTACACACACACACACACACATACACAAATACAGGAAAAACACCCACACACACAAACACCATCACACACCCGTACATGGCAACAACATGCATGCAAACATACAAACACATAAATCCAATATGCAAATGCACATGCAAATACACCCATGTACAAACAAACACCCAAACATAGATAATCAAGTTCACATGTAAACAAATACACAAATAGGCTCCCACACATAAAACACATGAAAACACACACGTACATGAATAGAATGAACACATACGTAAATGCACAAACAAACGCATGCACACCAACACATACTTGCATACACTTACATTTTCACATATGCATGCAAAAACACACTCATATGCACACACATGCACAAAAAAGACATACACACACATGTATAGATAGACACACTTTTGTGTGGACAATAACACACACACATGCACACATATGGGCCCAACATACATATAAACATATGCAAACACACACATGCACATGCACATGAATGAAAACCCATGCTAGCATGCTCATTCACACACATGCACAATAATACACACATACAGGTAAACATAGGCACACATGTGCACACACAAACACCTACACATAAAGACACACATACATAAAAACAAACATGTATACACACACATATACTTGGACATGGACACAAACAAGCACATACATACATGCACATGTACACACACACACACAAACATAAACATGCACACAAGCACACACATGCTTGCCTACATGCAAAACATGCACACTTGTACAAGTACCCACAAACACACACATGAACACTTATGCATACATGGATACACATGCACACACACACATGAATGCATACACACATGCACATAAATGTACACACATGCACACATTCACAAACATGCATGCTTACACATATGGACCCAAGCACATAGATGCAAATGCATATGCACAAACAAATGCATGCATAGACATATAAACAAATGTTAACACATACTCATAGGCACACAGATGTACACACAATGGCTCACAAACATGCACAACACACACAGGCACACACAGTCATTCACATGCATGCACCCACGCACATACGTAGATAAATGCATTCAAATGCTACCAAAAAAGCACATGCTCACACTCGCACATGCATAATAACACACACACACAAATGCACATATAGAGTCACACATATAAGGACACACACACATAGATACATGCACAAAAGCATATACTCAAGTACACATATTGATGCACATGTACCCACATATGCACAAAATAGACATGCACCCACACACACATGCACATGTAGATGCACACACACTCTTGCATGAAAGCATAAAAACAATGTGTATGCATACATACACAGAAATGTGTATGCATACACACACACAAAGATGCATCATACACGCGCATGCACAAAGACACACACACATGCATACACATACACATGCCCGGTCACACACTCACCTGCATTCACAAATGTGCACATGCACACACTCACCTGCATTCACAAATGTGCACATGCACACACACTCATAGAAACATGCACATAAATACAAACATTGCAAACACACACACACATGCCAATACACACTTGTAGGCATATACACATGGACAAGCACACAAACTCACACATGTAGACAGGGACAGACACCTACATACCTGTGTGAACACACACACTCACACATGTATGCTCAAACAAATGCGCAACCACACACACACACATAGATATACACAAACACACACACACACACACATAGATATACACAAACACACACACACACACATAGATATACACAAACACACACACACACATATGCATGCACAACAAGACAAACACATGCACAATAACACATGCGCATGAGCACACATAGACGCACATGCTCACACACAGGCATATGCACACACACAAACATGAACAAAATCATCCACTAACATACATATATGAGCATGCAGATACACAAAAAAGAATGGTTGTAAACACACAAACCCATACACATGAACACAAGCATACACCCATGCACACATGTGTGCACTTGCACACACACAGACAAATGCTCACACACATATGCATGTGTGCACACATGCATGGAAGCATAAACACACATAGACCAACACAACCCCCTGCACATGCAAATGCACATAGACACATACAAACATACATGCACACACACACACACACTTGCATGCTTACTCATAACATGAAAACCTACACATAGACAAGCACTCACATACACACACAAAGAGACAAAAACAACAACATACACGTGCACACATATGCTCAACACACAAATGCATACACACACATACAAGCACACACCAGCACCCACATACATGCATGTGCACACAAAAGAACACACACATGCACACTTGTGCACACACCCAACACACATACACACATGCTCTCATGCACATACTCATATGTTCACACAAACACATACACACACATGCATGGATGTACACACACACCATCACATGCATGCATGCACACATGCACCCACATGCACACATGTTTAGACAAACTTGCTACACACACATAAACACCAAAAAATAGACACCTAGATCTGTACAAACAAATCCACACACACATGCACAAATACTCAGGCATGCACACGCATATGCAAATGTGCTCGCACATGCACATCCCACATTAACACACATGAACACACACATACTCTCACACAAATAAGCACAAGTAAACACACACATATGCACGTGCACACATAAACACATGCTCATGCAAATATAATCACATGCATACACATGCACATACAAGCATCTACAAACACACCTGCATACATGCAAAAAATGTGCACATGTGTATGCAAAAACACAAGCATTTACATGCTCACGAACACACGTACTCATTGACACAGGCAGACACCCACACCCGCATAACCTACACACACACCCACATGCATACACTCACACATGTACACACATGGATGCATATATACACATGTACACACACACATACCTACTCACACACACACACACACCCATGTGTGCCCATGCACACACAAGTTCACACATGCACATGCATGCATGCAACCTCACATGCACACACATGCATGCCCATATACACACATATACAAATGCAAAGACATGGACACAAATACATATACCTACACACACTTGCACACAAGCACACAAGCACACACATGCACTAATACATGAACATAGGCGTATGCAAAAATGCATGAATGCATGCACGTATGCACACACAAATACATCGACACACACACACAAGAACGTGAATAAACAAGTACAGACACACATACAACCACATACACCTACAAACACGCACACACAATCACCCACACACACATGCACATAAACATATGCATATGCAAGCACACACTCACAAGGGCATGCATACATAGACATACATGCTCATGGATGCACGCACACACACACATGTACAAACATGCACACAGAAAGAAACACAAATTAACACAGTGCAAACCCACTCAAACAAAAACACAAATGCACATGTATGCACACACACACACAAGCACACATACAAATACACACATGTACATATGTATACACACACTCACATATGTAAAAGCATATGTATAGACAAGCACAAAAGTAGACACACACACCCATGCACACACAAACAAAGACATGCATACACACCAACACTCACACCTACCCAGACACAAACAAACACATTCGCATGCACATATTCGTACACACATGTAGCCATATAGATAGATCCATCGATATAAGCACACACATTCACAGGCACACACACACACATGTACATGCACACGCATAGATAATCACACATGTACACACACACACAAACATGCATGCACCCATCCACATACACACATGCATGCACACACATAAACTAATACATACACACACAAATGCACAAACACACATAAGTACATACAAAAAAGCACATGAACACATGTAGATGTGCACACTCCCACTCACACACACACACACATAAACAAATACACACACAAACAAGCACCCAGACCCACGAACACACACAAGTACAAATCCACACAAATGCACAAGCACAAAAAAAACACAAAAATGCACACACACATGAAGGAACAAACACACATACAAATAGGCACATATGCATATACACATGTATACACACATGCTTACACACATAGACTCACGCACACATAAAAATACACGCACGAGCATGTGAATGAAAATAGAGACACAATGCACACACAAACACGCAAAAATGCACACATGTATGCATGAACACACTCATATGAGCGTACATGCACACAAGAACACGCACACACACACATATATATACATGCCAGCATGTCCACTCCTACACACCCACACACAAAAACAAATATCCGTGCATGAACACATGCACAAAAACCAAAAATCCACACAAGCACACACACGCATAAAAATATCCACACATGCAAAAACATATATTCATGTACACATATACATGCATATGGATGCACATGCATATGCATGGACATGCACCCTTAAGAACACACACATGCATGCACACATAGCCACATAGGTACATAAGCATGTACACTCTCAATGGCTTGCACACATGTATACACACACACACACACTTACACTTACATAGAGAGACATGAACATGCTCATACACACTTGCACACATGCATGCACACACTCATGCACATGCACACCACATACACTAGCAAAATCATACACACATAAATGTACACTCATAAAAAGCCTGGTCGCACATGAGCATGCAAAAGCATGCACACATACACACACATACACATTTGCTCACATGTCTGTAGACATGCACATAAACACACACATACACATATACATATGCACCCATTCACTTGTGTAATATGCACAAGCAAGGTTGTGTGAACAAATGCACACACACACACACAAAACAACTAACATGCACACATACAAGCCTGTACAACTACACACACACACACTCGCACACAGACACACACACATACATACCAACATGTGCACATACATGAACACACACACACACACACAAACACAGATGCAAACACACACACATGCACACTTACATGCATACACACATGGTTAACTTGCATACATATGCATGCACATACACATACACACATGCATGCATGGACATATGGATGCACATACACACACACATGTACACACAAATGCATAAAAGCACCCACACATGAAAAAAAACTTACATATAGACACATAAGCACACCCATGCACACACACACATCAACACATGCATACATATGCATACCCATATGCACACACATGCACAGCCACAAACATTGGCCCATGCATACTCACACACACATGCTTACATGCACAGCTATGCATTGGCACACATGTATAGATACAAAAAAGTACAAATGCACACATGCACACAAACATCCTTAAGTATACATGTAGGCTCATGCACTCACACACCTACATGCATGCACATAAGCACACATTAACACACATGCATGCATTAATAATAAATATACACACACATACACATGACCACAAGCACATATGCACACATAAGCACATGCACAGACACACCCACACACACACACTAACACACACATGCTAAAACACACATACACATACAAGAATGCTCATACACACCTACACCCACACACACACGATGGTCATTCGCATACCTAAAAAAGCACATAGATGCATGTTTACATAGGAATGCACACACACCCACACACACTCATGGCCATGCACACACACACAAACACAAATATAAGCACACATACACGCATACATGCAATTACACTTACAGATGCCTACCCATGCAAACACATCGTCTCATACACACTTATGCACATAGATGTGCACACACATGCACACACATTCACATATACATGGAAACACACCCATACACATACACATATGCACATAGAGTCACACACATAAGCACACAAAATATTACACACACATCCACAAATGCACACACACATACACACACACACAAAGGCACACACACGAACACAGATACAAGCACTCACATAAACATGCACGCATACATGTGTACACACACATGCACAATTAAGAACACATAAGCACATGTGCAAACATGCATTGGCATACAAAAAAACATACAACTATACCTACATAGATATATATGCATACACATGCATACAAACATGCACATGAATACACACACATGCACACAGACACATCCTCATATAGATAGAAATATGCACAAACAAGTGCACACAGACACACATATAGACATGCAAGCATGTAGACATGAATAATACACACACACATATGCATATGCACACACACATGAACTCATGTACTCCTACACACACATAAATGGACATGCACATACACATGTCCAGAAGCACATGTACATGTGGATGCAAACACTTGCATATATAATTGGATAAAGATGCACATGCATGCACACATGCAAATACACACATGCATGCACACAAACACACATAGATGCATGCACATGCTCACATACAAATATAAATACACAAACATATGCACATACATAAGCACATGCTAATATACATGTAGAAAAATATGTGCACATGCACAAGTAATCACCCATACAAGCACACATATGCACACATAGAGCCACACACACACTTGCACACATACACACTTGTACATGTGGATAACCCGCACACACAAGCACACACATATGTACATGTACACACACTTGCACATATGCACATGAACACACATTAGCACACCTAGACATAGACAACCATACATACACTGACATACACACAAACACATGCATATGTGCACACACACACACACAATGCACATACATACACACAACCATAGACACACACACATACATAGAACCTTATGCACTCACACACACATATACACATTCACAAATGCACACATAGACATGAACATATACACATGCACACATGTAGATAGATACACAAAGACTTATATATATAAATGCACCCAAGCTCACACATGTACTCACACATACACACATATCTACACACACATATATGGACATAGATTGATATGTGCATGCACACACACACACATACATGCACATGCACATACAAATATGCTTGCACACACTCACACACATACACACACATATAGGAACATGCACATACAAATATGCTTGCACACACTCACACACATACACACACACAAGTGTAGACATAGTCACACACTAAAAAACATACACATGTGCATATACACACAAACATAGGCAAAACAATAAACACACACACATATAGACTCACATTCACACACTCATCCATATGACAAACACACACACACCCATGTATAAGGACACAAACTCATGCACACATAAACATACAAACATATACATGTACACATGCACAAACACATGCACATGCACTACACACATAATCACACACACAATGCACACATGTACATGCTCACATACACACATGCACACACACACACACAAGCACAAAAACTCAAACACACATATACACACATTTAAACACTCACACATACACACACACACAAAAACATAAATACTAACTAATTATACAATTAAGTTGAAATGAGACAAATTAAATAATATATAATGATTAAAAAAAGCAATATGTTAGTGTCCCTTGAAAAGGGAATTATGTTTCTTAGCAATATAAAAGAAATCAGAACAAAAGATTTGAGAAAATAAGATAAATTATACGTTAATGTTGCATTGATCGATTTTAAAAGGATCAAATGGAGCAACATCAATCATTAAGTTTTGCATGAATAAAAATGTCTCATAATGAGTGCAAAGATCATTGAAAGAAAAAATGTAAAAATATATATTTAGTTAGAAAAAGTTCATTGAGAAGAGTTCAATATCATCTGTTTCATCTGGATGGGACCATATTTAGAATAACTATCAATTACAAATTAAAGAAGTATAAATAATATAAAAAATTTTCTTAATATTAAGTAATTATATATATTAAAGTCTAAATGTGATAAATTATTTCAATTAAATACATCCAAATCAATGTGATTAAATGCGATATGATAGGAGATTTAGAGTTACATAGTAATATAACCAAATGAGCAAAATTGATGTGAAGAAATGAGATAAATTATATAAGAAAGTTACATTTTATGATACAATGGTGATTGAGTGTAACATTCTCGTTTGTTAAATTACATACAAATCAAAATATCTCATGAAGCATTCCAAAGTGCTGAAGAAAAATAGATAAAATAATTAAAATTAATATTTTAATTGATAAATCTTGTTGAGACAATCTAGCAACATTTGTTTCATCCCAGTCAAACCTTGTTTTGAATAACTTTTAATTACCAAAGTAAAAAATATAAATAACAATAAATTATTACATTAATTTTAAAATAATTTATGTTATAATTGAGTTAATATAAATTAAAATATTATAATATAGCAAAATCAAAACAAAATAAAGGTCACATGAGAAATACTTAGAGTTACATAGAAATATTGTAAAACAAACAAAAACATTTGAAAAAAAAATGTCGTAAATTATATAGGAAATTTAGATTTAGTGATACTGTGATGGCCATGAATAACTTGTGTGTTAATCAACTTATGTATTAATCATGTTATGTTTATAATAATATTAGAAAATAAAATATTAATTAAAAAATAAAATTCAATATTTAATTATATAAAGCTCATCAAGATGACTCTAATGACATTCATTTTATCTTTAATAAACCTTATCCAGAATTTTTGTAAATTATCAAATTAAATAAACATAAATAATAAAATCAAAGTACTATAATGGTGACATGAGAGAAGATTAAGCATTAAATAGTAATATAACCAAATTGAATTAAAAATTTGAAGAAATCAGATAATATATATTGAAATACTATATTGTATAACAAAAAAGAAATCAAGTGGAAATAATTTTTGAAAATAAAAAATTAATATTTAATTTGTCGTAACTCATTTAGACAAGTCCAATAACGTTTGTTTCATTTTGATTGGACCTCATTTATAATAAATTATTATATTAATAATATATATATATAATATTTATTTATTTATTTAATTATAATAAACTATAACTGAAATGAAATTAAATATGCATAAATGATAATAAAATTATGAAATTAAATAAGCATAAATGGTAACAAATTATTGTTTTAATAAATAATAAATATATAATAAAGCTGAAATGAGGTAAATTGAAGTAATATAATATACGCAAATAAAAGTGATGTTTTAGGTTGTATAAGAGGAGATTTAGAGTTTCATAGTAATATAACCAAATCAAAGCAAAAAAGTTGGTGAAATGACATAAATTTTGTAAGTTGTTTTCTAATATACTATGTAGTTAAGGTGTGGCAACTTGAATCATCAAATTAAACATGATTTGAAATATCTTAGAAAGCATGCTAATACCCAAGTCAAAATTATTTAAAAAATAATAAATATATATTTAATTATATAGAGTTTGTTGAGATGAGTCTAAAAATATATATTTTTGTCTCGATTAAACCTCGTTTAAAATTACTACGAATTACTAACAAAAAGGGATTAAATAATAAAAAATTAATATTTTAACATTAGGTAAATATATATTAAAGTTGAATATGATAAATTGAAATAATATAACACAAAAAAAATCAACATGATAAGGATGAGACAACAAGAGATTTAGAGTTAGTTATTAATATTGCCAAATCAATGGAGTTTTTTTTAATAAATGAGATAAATTAGACAATAATATTGCATTGAAAGATACAAAGAAGATTGAGTACAACATTCTCAATCAAATTAAGTAAGGATTAACGAATCTTATAACACCAAAATAATAGGATAACATTTATCAAAAAAATAAAAACTGAATATTGAATTAGATAATACCCATCAAATGGAGTCCAACAATGTTATTTAAATCTTAACAAAACCTTATTTAAAAATATTATGAACTACCAATATAAATATGAATAAATAATAGTGTATTATAACTTTAATATAAATTAAATATATAATATTTAATTTGTATGAATAATAATATCTTATGAAGAGAGCCAATACTATAAAAAATACAGTATTTAGAAAATAAGATGAAGATTTTGTTGGATAGAGCATGTCAAAATGAGTCCAATAATCTTTGCAACTAATGAAAATTATAAATAAAAATAAGAATAAATAACTATATATTACTATTTGAATATTAAGTAAATACATATTAAAGCCAAAATGTTGTAATTTGAATCAATGCAATCGAACCAAATCATGTCAATATATAGGTCACATGAGTTAAGTTTCAAAGCAATATAATGAATTAAAAGTAAAAAATTTGAAGACATGGGATATATTATATAAGAAATTTGCATTCTAAGATATTGAGAAGATCAAATGTAACATTCTCAATTAAGAAATCAAATATGAATAAACATATCTCATAAAGCATGCAAAAATGTTTGAAAAGAAGACATCTAAAACATGTAAATTAATATTGAATTAGATATATCTCAACAATAATATTTGTTTCAATTAAATCAAACCTTATTAAAAATAAGCATGTAATATCAAAGTAAATAAGCACAAATAATAATAAACAATTTCATCAATGTTAAACAATCTATATTAAAGTTCAAATGAGATATATAAAATAACAATATAATATAACAAAATAAAATTGATATAAGGGTCATAAGAGAGATTATTTAGAGTTGCATAAGAATATTAATAAACTAAAGCAAAAAACTTGAAAACATAAGAAAGTTTATTAAAACGTTACATTCAAAGATACTAAAAAGATCAATCATAATATACACAATCATTAAATATTGTAAGAATCAAAATTCAAAATAAAGCATGCCAAAATATTAGAGATAATATTTATAAATATTAAATGAATATTTATATAGATAGAGGTTGTCGAGATAAGGCCAAGGATAATTTTTTCATTATAATAAGACTTCGTTTACAATTATTATGAACATACAAAGTAAATAAAAATAAGTAAAAGAAAATTATTGTTATAATATTATGTAAGTACATATTAAAACTAAAATAAGATAAATTAAAGCAATATAATATATAAAAATAAAAAATTAGATAAAGTTTACAAGTTGTACTCTTAGTTGCTGAGGAGTTCGAGTATAATATCCTCATTTATTAAACCAATTAGAAACTAGTGTGTCTCACAAATCATGCTAAAACAAAAAATAATAAAATATTTTAAAATATAAAAAATGAATAATTAATTCAATAGAGGTCACATCTTTGATCATTAAATAATATTACATTATTATTTTATTATTAAGTTAATATATATTAAAACTAGAATGAGAAAAATTAAAATAATGTAATATAACAATAATCAAAGCTATGTAAATGATAGATAAGATGAGAATTTTAGTTATATAGTAATATAACAAAAACAAAAAGACATCTGAAAAAGTGAGAAAAATTATATAAGAAAGTTGTATTCTAAGATATGGAGAAGGTCGAGTGTCACATCTTTGATCATTAAATCATACACAAATGAAAAACAATCTTGTAAACCTACTAAAACTTTAGAAAATAAATATTTTAAAAAATATGAAATTAATATTTATTTTGATAAGGTTTTTTAAGATGAGTCTCAAGATGTTTGTTTCCTCTCAGTTAGATGTTAATTAGAATTATTATGAATTAAAATGTAGATAAGCATAAATATTAATAAATTTTTATTTTAGTATTAAGAAAATATATATTAAAGCATAAAAGAGTTAAATTGAAGCAATTTAACATATCCAAATCTAGGTGATACAAAGCTTACATGAGAGGAGATTAAAAGTTACATAGTGAAGCAACCAAATCAAAATGACAATTTTGAACAAATAAGAAAAATTATATGACCATATCGAATTCCATAGTATTAAGGAGATTGAGTGTACCATTATTAATCGTTAAACAAGGAACTAACAAAAATATCTTATAAAATATGAAACAATTCATAAAAAGTAAATATTTAATAATAAATATATGAATGTTTATTAGATAAAGATCACAGATAAAATTTATGATAAAGTTAAATGGTACTATAAAATATTCCATTCTTTTATTTTTAAATATTTCAATTTGTTCCTTATTTGAAAATCAAGGATGTCATGCTCAATCTTCCTTGTACCTTAAAATGCAACTTTTTGTAAAATGTATCTCATTTTTTCAAATGTTTTGCTTTAATTTTTTTATATTATTATAAAGCTATAATTCCTCTCTCATCTAAACTTTTCATAGCTTTGAATTGATTATATTAAATTTACTTAATTTATCTCACTTCATCTTTATAATATATCTACTTTATTTAATTAGTAGTAATTTTAGAGGAGGTTTGATCTAGATTAAAAAAATATTGTTAGACTTGTGTCGATGTGCTCTATCTTATTATATATTTATTTTTTTAATTTTTTCAAAATATTTTATTTCTAAAGTCTTTCAAAACTTAATAAGATATTTTGATTTATACCTCATTAGATGGTCGAGGATGTTGCACTCAATTAACTTACCATCTCGTAATACAACTTTTTCATACAATTTAAGTATATTTTCATGTTATTTGCTTTTATTTAGTTATATTATATTATAACTCTAAATATATTTTTTATGATCTTTGTATTAATTTTACTTGGTTATATTACATTACTTTAATTTATCTCATTTTAGCTATAGTAACTATTAAAGTAATTTACAGTAATACCAAAGAATGTTCAAGTGAGACAAAAAAATCATTGAACTCGTCTCGATGAGCTATTAGATGCAAGCAATTATTTAATTTTTAACTTCTAAATTTTTTTTGTAGAGTTTTAGCAATCTATACAAGGTATTATGATTAATACATGATTTTATGATCAAGGTTGCTATACTTGATCTTGATATTATTTTGGAATACAAAGTTTTTGTATGATTTATCATATTTATTTATGAATTTTGAGTTGATTTAGTTATATTAGTGACCCTAAATTGTCTCTCATCTAACCATTACATCACTTTGATTTTGTTCTCTTACATTGTTTAAATTTATCTCATATTTTAAAATATATTCACTTGTTATTAAATTGATAATATATTATTATTTACACCTACTATTTTGGTAATTTATAGTAATTCCAAATATTGTTTAATAATAAAAGACAAACATAATTTGACATATCTTGATTTGCTTTATCCAACTTAATATAATATTTTAATTTTTAAATATTTTTTCTAATATTAAAGAATGATTTATAAGATATTTTAATTTTTAATAAATTTAATAATCAAGGATGTTATGTCCAAACTCCTTAACATCTTGGAAAACAACTTTCCTTCATAAGTTATTTGATTTCTTAAAATGTTTCACTTTGATTTCATTAAAATATTTATGTAACTCTTAATCTATTTATTTTTGACCTTTGTATCACTTTCATTTTGTAACATTACATTAGTATTTATGATTATTTTATTTGGAAATTCATAATAACTCCAAATGAGGTTTGTTTGAGATGATACAAATATCTTTGGACTCATCTCAATGAATTCTACTAAACTATATATCCATTTTTATGTTTTTAGATTTTTTTGTTTGGTCTTGTTACACTATATGACTCAGTTTGATTGATAGCATAATATGCATATTTTACAGTCGATAATGTTATGCTTGATCTTGTTGGTATCTGAGGATGTAACTTACTAATATAATTTAACCCACCCAATTTTATACTTTCATTAAGTTATATTATAATGTAACTATAAATCTCCTCTATTATGACATTTAAATCTCTTTGATTTGATTACAATGCACCATTTTTTATTTTCTATCCTTTTGGTATGCTTCACAAGGTACTTTGATTTGTACCTTATTAGATAAATGTGTTGGTCACACTTAATCTCCTTAGTATTTTGGAATGCAATGTTTTCATACAATTTATCTAATGTTTTAAAATTTTTTATTTTAATCTGTTTATATTATTTTATAACTCTAAATCTCTTCATGACATTTAGATCCCTTGGATTTGATTATATTACATTAATTTAATTTATCTCATTTAAAATTTAATATATATTTACTTAATATTAAAATAATAATTTTTTATTACTTGTACTTATCTACATTGGTGATATGCAAAAATTTTAAATGAGATCCAATCAAGATGAAAAAAACTTCATTAGACTCTTCTTAGAGAGTTGTTACAAAAAATATTTATTTTATTTTTTAAAATATTTGTTTTCTTAGATTTATTAATGGTTGATGAATCATTTAGATTTGTAATTCATTTTTTTATCAATGACGTCACACTCGATCAACATAATAACTTGGAATGCATTTTTTAGTACAATTTATCACATGTTTTTCAATTTTTTGAAATTTATTTTTTTATATTGCAATGTAGCACAAAACCTACTCTTATGTGACCTTTATATTTCTTTGATTTAGTTATTATACATTAATATATATATATGCCTATTTAATTTAGTAATTTGTAATAATTCCAAACGATGTCTGATCGAGATGAAAGAAGCGACATTTTTTAAACATTATATTTTCGAAGGATTTGGCTTTCTTTATGAGGCATTTTTATTTGTAGTTATTTGAAGATCGATGATGTTACACTTGATCTACATATTGTTTTAGTGATTCAAAATGATATCTGATCAACACAAAACAATTATCATTAAACTACCTCATAAAACTTTATCCATCTAAATATTCATCTTATATTTTTTTATTCTTTATTTCTAATGTTTAAGCATGATTTATGAGATAATTTGATTTGTATCAGATATGACAATCTAGGATATTAGGCTCATTCTCCTTAGTATCTTAAAATCCAACTTTCTAAGGAATTTATCTAGTTATTCAAATGTTTCACTTCAATATGATGATATTTGTTTTGTAATTATTAATGTCGTATTGTTTGACCTTTATATTGCTTTCATTTAGTAATATTATATTTTTTTTATAATTATTCTTTTTGATATTCATTGTAACTCCAACTGAGATGACAAAAATATCATTGGACTGACCTCAACAAAATTTACTAACCTATATATTTGTTTTTATATTATTAAATATTTTAGTTTCTAAAGTTTGGGCTTGCTTTGCAAGTCATTTTGATTCGTACAAGATTTGATGATCGAAGGCCTTGCAGTTTGTCTCCTTAGTATTTTGAAATACAAATTTTTAATGTAATTTATCTCATCATTTCAAATTTTTTAATTTCACTTCGTTATATTACCATGAAACATTAATTTTCTCTTATGGGACCATTAAATCGTATTGATTCTCTTATACTAATTTTTTTTAATTTATTTTATTATAACTTTATTGTAAATTTACTTTTTATTAAAATAATAATTTATCATTATTTATGTTTATTTATTTTTTTAATTAATAATAATTCCAGATGTGATTCGATCATGACAAAACAAATATCACTATAGTCATCGTGATGAGCACTATACAAGTAAATATTCATTTTTAATATTTTCAAATATTTATTTTTTAAATTGTTAACATATTTTATGAACCTTTTAAATTTATTTCTAATTTTGTGGTAGGATGTTACACTCAATCTCCATATTATCTAGAAATAAAACTTTAGTTTACAATTTATCTAATTTTTTCAAAAGTTTTTCTTTGATTTTGTGATATTACTATGAAACTCTGATTCACCTCTTATGTGACCTATATATCTCATTAATTTGATTAATTATATTACTTTAATTTATCTTATTTCAACTTTAATACATATTTATTTAATATTTAAAATATAATGTATTATTATTATAGCTTACTTATTTATGTACTACATAATAATTTCAAGTTGGTCTGATTTAGATGAAACAAATTTTGTTTGACTTGTAATGACGAACTAAAAAAATATTTTTTATGTACCTCAATAACATCAATCATCAAAAAAGTTAAAATCAAAATATCTCATAAAACAGGCCAAAGTCTTAGAAAATTAAATATTTTAAAAAATAAAAATGAATATTTCGTTGATTAAGTTCTTTGAGACGAGTAAATTGATGTTTATTTCATCTCAAGAGGAGCTTACAAAGGAATTACTACAAATTAACAAAGTAGTTAAACATAAATAATAACAAATTATTATTTTAATATTACATACATATATATTAAAGCTAAAATAGTATAAATTGAATCAATGCAATATAGGGAAGTCAATAAGATGTAATGGTTAAAAATAAGAAAAATTAGAATTCCATTGTAATATATGCAAATAAAATAAAACATGTTAAAGAATAAGATAAATTTCATGGGAAAGCAACATTATGATACTACGAATATCAAGTGTAACATCCTTGATCATTTAAATTGGTACAAATAAAAAAAGTCTTCCAAAGTATGTCAAAATTATAGAAAATAAATATCTAAAAAATATAAAAATGCATATTTAATTGGATAAAAGTTGCTTGGATGAGTCCAAGGATATTTGTTTATTCTTCATTAGATCTCGTTTGGAATTACTATGGTTACTAGAGTAATTAAAAATAAATAATAATAAATTATCATTTTATTATTAAGTTAAAAAACATTAAAGCTAAAATAAGATAAATTGAAGCAATAAAATGTATCTAAATCAATACGATGTAAATGTCACATGAAAAGAGACTGCAATGTAATATAAGAAAACAAAGGCAAAACATTTTTAAAAATGAGATAAATTATATGTCAAAGTTACATTCCATGACAATAAGGAGATCGTGTTTAACATCCTCGATTATTAAAACATGCACAAATCCAAATATCTCGTACAATATGTCAAAAAATAAGTAAATATAGTTTTTAAAAACGTAAAATATTATATTTAATTTGATAAAACTCGTTAAGATAGGTTCATTGATGCTTGTTTCATCTCCATCAAACCTTACTTGGAATTGTTATAATTTTAAAATTAAATTAGCAAAAAATATTAAACTAATATTTTAATACTAAGAAAATATACATTGAATTTGAAATAACATAAATTGAAAATATATAATATTAAGAAATCAATGAATTATAAATGCCAAATGAATGGAAATTAAGAGTTATATACTAACATGAAAAAATCAACACAAAAAGTTTTAAGAAATGAGAAAAAATATTTGGAAAATTATTTTCTATGTTTCTAAGGAGATCAGCAATAACATTCTCAATCATCATATTAGGTACATATAAAAACATCTTAAAAAGTGTACCAAAAAACAAGAAAATAAAATACTTAAAAATATAAAAATAAATATTTAATTAGATTGATTTCATCAATATTAGTCGAATGAGTTTAATTTAACTTGTATCGAATCTCATTTGGAGTTATTATGAATTACAAAAGTAAAAAAATATAAATAACAATAAATTAAAATTTCAGTTTGACTAATTAAATATAAAATAACATAATATAATGAAAATGTGTTATAAATGTCACACAAAGGGATATTTAGGGTAACATAATAACATAACAAAGTCAAAATTAAAAATTTTAAAAAATGAGATATACTACATGGAAAAGTTGCATTCAAAGGTTGTAGTATTCTCAATCAGAAGTTTAAGTACAAATCAAAATGTCCCAAAAAGCACATCAAAATCTTATAAAACAAAAAAATTTAAAAAATAAACCTATATATTGAATTGGATAGAATTCATCGAGAAGAATGCAATGTTTATTTTGTCGCCATCGTGTTGTTTTGAATTCTTGCAAGTTACTAAAACAAATAAGCATAAATAATGACATATTATAATTTTAATATTAAATAAAGATATATTAAAGAAAAAATAAGTTAAATATATGTAATGTGATATAATCAAATCAAAGAAACGTAAACATCACATGGGTAAAGATTTAGAAGTGTACTATAATATTACCAAACAAAAGAAAAACTTTAGGAAATAAGATAAATTATGTAAAAAAATTAAATTCAAAGATCAGGAAGAAGAATTAGTGTATCGTTATCGATCATCCAAACAAGCTTGAATCGAAATGTCTTATAAAATAATACAATGCCCTAGAAGATAAAAGATTAAAAAAATACAAAAATAAAAATTTAATAGGATAGAAATCATCAAAGTGAGTCAAACAAATTTGGTTGTCTCCATTAGACATCGTTTAGAATTACTATTAATTCCAAATTTAAATAAATATAAATAATAATTAAAATATTTTTAATATTAAATAAATACATACCAAAGCTAAAATGAGATAAATTGAATCAATTAAATAAAATAAAATTAATGTGATATAAATGACACATAAGAAGAGATTTAGAGTTACATAGTAATACAATAAAATCATAGAAAAACTTTTTAGAAATAAAACAGCTTATATGGTAAAGTTACAATCCAAGACATTAAGGAGATCAAGTATGATGTCTTAGACTATCAAATAAGTTATTAGTTGAAATGCCTTCGAAAGCATGCCAACAATATTGAAAATAAAATAGTAAAAAATATACATATGAAATTTAACTAGATAGAGCACATCAAGACGAGTACAATGACATTTGTTCAATCTTTGATTGGAACCCTTTTGTAATTATAACAAATTATCAAATTATTTAATCATAAAAAATTATTATTATTTTTAAAATGTTACATAATTACATATATTAAATATAAACTTTCGAAGAAATTAGATAAATTGTACCAAAAAGTTGTATTATAAGATATTAAGGGTATGGAGTGTAATTACAGAAGAGGAGATTTAGAATTACAAAATTACATGACTAAATAAAAAAAAAACATTGGGAAAATAAGACAAATTATATGAGAAAATTGCAATCCAATATACTAGGTAAATCGAGTGTAACGTCTTCAATCGTCCAATTAGATATGAATTAAGATGTCTATTAAAGTATGCAAAATTATAGAAAAGAGCATTAAAAAATATAAAAATGAATACTTGCTATGATAAACCTAATTAAAATTAGTCAAAAGCCCTTCGTTTCATCTGGATCAAACCTCGATTACACTTTGATAGAAGTAATGTAATATAATCAAATAAAAAAGGTGTAATGGTCACACGATAGTAGAATTATAGTTTCATAGAAATATAACAAAATGAAAGAAAAATATTTAAAAAATTGAGATAAATTATATGGTAAAGTTGAATTCCAAGGAAGTTTGATGATTGAGTGTGACAACCTCGATCATCAAATCAAGCATGAATCAAATATCTCATAAAGTATGAAAACATTATAAAAAGTAAAATATAGAAAAACATTATGAATATTTAATTAGGTATAGCTCATTGAGATGAGTCCAATGATACTTCTTCCATCTTGATAAAAAATTGAGAAATTAGTACAAATTATCAAACTAAATAGGCATTAATAATAATAATTTATTATTTTAATTTCAAATAATTTATATTAAAACAAAAATTAGATGAACTAAAGTAATGTGATATAACCAAATCAATGTGATATAAAGGTCCACAAAGAAAGAGATCTAGTGTTTCAAAGTAATAAAATGATATAAAATTGAAAACTTTGAAAAAATTTTCTAAATTTTACAAGTTGTATTTAACAATACGAAGAAGATTGACTGTAGCAACCTTAATAACAATTAAGCCACGAAGCAAAATTTTTTGAATGGTTCCAATACTATAGAAAATAAATTATTTAAATATCAAATAAGCATAAATAATAAAAGATAATCATAAATATGAATATTTAACTAGATATGCACCATAGAAACATCTAACGATATTTATTTCATCTCGATCAGTCCTAGTTTGTAATTACAATGAATTATTAAACTAAATAAGCATAAATAATAAGAAATTAATATTTTAATATTAAGTATATATATATTAAAAAAGAATTGAGAAACATAGGTATAATATAATATAACAAAATCACTACATCGAAAAATTTACAAAATATGAGATTTTGAGTAACATAGCAACTTAACAAAACAAAAAACAATTTGAAAAAATACGATAAATTATATAAGAATGTTACATTTCAAAATGCTAAGGAGATAAATTATAACATCCTTGATCATCAAATATGTTATGATTCAAAATGTAAACTTAATACACCTGAAAAGTAGGTATTCAAAAAAAAATATAATTATGTAATTGGATAGAGCATGTCAAGACATTTCCATGACTCTTATCTCATCTCAATTGAACCTCATTCAAAAGTATAATGAATTACCAAACAAAATAAGCACAAATAATGATACATTATTATTTAAAGTTTATGTAAATAATTTTAAAACAAAAATAAGATCACACAAGAGGAGATTTAGGTACATCATAATATAACCAAATAAAATTGAAAAATTTTAAAAAATTAGATAAATTATATTTTAAAGTTTAGTCCAATAAAGAGAATGATTGTAATAACACCTATCATCAAACAAGCATGCTAATACCCTAAAAAAATAAAATACTTAAAACTATAAAAAATTAGTATTTAAATAGATGAAAAATTTCAACACTTCTCCACTAACATTATTTTGTCTCCATAAGGCTTTTAATGGTATAACAACCAAATAATAAATATCCATAGATAAAAATATATTATTATTTTCATAAATTAAGACTAAAATAACATAAACTAAAGTAATACAATACAACCAAATCAATGCAATAGAAAGGCTACATGGTAGGAGAATTAGGGTTTCATAATACTATATCTAAATTAAAGTGAACATTTTGAAGAAATTAGATAAATTGTGTGGAGACATTGCTTCCAAGATGCTAAGGAGATCGAGTAAAACATCTTTTTTTAAAATAGTACATGTCAAAATGTCTCTTGCAGCATAATAAAACTCTTAGAAATATTTAAAAATTTCAAAGTTGTTATTTAGTTGGATATAGCTTATTGAGAGTAATTCAAAGACATTTTGTCATCTTGATCGAACAACATTCAGAATTACTACTAATTAACTAATTAAATAAATATAAATATTTATAAATTATTGCTCTAATTAAGTAAATATATATTAAAGATGAAATGAGATAATTTGAAGAAATATAAGATAACAAAACTAAGGATATGTAAAAGTCAAATGAGATGAGATTTAGAGTTAAATAATAATATAACCAAATCAACTCAAAAAATTTGAAAAAATGAGATAAATTAGGTGAGAATGTTTTATTTCAAAATACTAAAGAGATTGAGCATAACAACATTGTTCATCAAATAAGGTATCATTCAAAATATCACATTAAACATGTTGAAAAGCTAGGAATTTTAAATATCTAAATTTATAAAAATAAATAATTAATTGGATAGAGCTTGTTGAGGAGAACTCAATAATAATTATTTTATCTCCATCTCATCTAATTTGAAATTACAATGAATTACAAAAGACTAATAGTAAAAAATAATCCTAAATTATTATTTTAATATTTAGTATAAACATATCAAAAATTGAAATGAGATAAATTAAAGTTATATAATATAACCAACTCAAAGCTTTTTAAACATCACATGACAAGAAAATAAGTTTTTCATTATAATATATCCAAATACAGGTAAAGCTTTTGAATGAATAGGACAAATTATATTAAACGGCTACATTATAAGATATTAACAATATCAATTGTAATATTGTCAATCATTAAATCATATGCAAAACTAAAACTTGACACAAAGCATACCAAAAAACATAAAATATTAAACAAATATAATGACTTAAATTAAGCTCATTTAGATGATTCTACAAACATTTGTCTTATCTCCATCGAACCTCATTTGGATTTGTAACTATTTACAAAATTAAATAATCATAAATAATAATAAATTATTTTTTTAATATTAAGTAAAAAATATTAAAGTTGAAAAAACATAAATTAAAGTAATGTAATATAACCAAATCATAGATATCTGAAGGTTAAACAATAAGAGATTTAGAGTTACATAATAATAAAACCAATTCAAAGCCAAAAAAATTAAAAAATGAGATGAATTATACAAGAAAGTTATTTTCCAAGATATTAAGGAGATCAAGACTAACCTCCCTGATTGTCAAGTACAAATCAAAATGTCTCATATAGTATAATAAAAAACTAGAAAATAAAATATTTTGAAATATGAGCGTGAATTTTTAATTTTTAGAGCATGTCAAGGTGGGTATATTGACATTTGTTTCTTAGGCAAATGAAATTAGGAATTATTGTGAATCATCATATTAAATAAAAAATAATAATAATAAATTATTATTTTAATGTTAAATAAACATATATTAAAAATAAAATTAAATAAATTGATGCAATATAATAAAACCAAATAAATAACATGTCAAGGTCAAATGTGGAGAAAAGTTGGAGTTACATAGTAATATAACATATCAAAGCAAACAAAATTGGATGAACATCTTAAATTATATGGGAAAATTATATTCTAAGATACTAGGACAATTGAGTGTATCATTTTTTATCATTAAATTAGGTATAAATGAAAATTTCTTATAAAATAAATAAAAACCTATGAAAACATAAAATTTTAAAAATAAAAAAATAAATATTAAATTTGATAGAATTCATTAAGATGAGTCTAATGACATTCACTTCATCTGGTTTGGGCCTCATTTAGAATTACACTAAATTATTGAATTAAACTAGAATAAATAATCAAAATTTATTGTTTTAATATTCAAAAAATTTATGTTATAGCAAAAAAGTGATAAATTGAAATAATTTAATATAACCAAATAAAAGACATTTTATGGTCATAAGAGAAGAATTGGAGTTATATAATAATAAAATGAAATCAAAGCAAGAATATTTCATTAATGAGATAAATTATATAAGAATATTGTATACCAAGATAATAAGGAAATGAGGTATAACATTTTCTAATATTCAATTTATAATTATTAAAACATCTCATAAAGAATGTTAAAACTTAAAAAATAAATTATTGAAAAATTTTAAAATTTATATTAGGTTGGATAGAGCTGATCGAGATAAGTCTAATAATGTTTGTTTTGTCTCAATCACACCTTATTCAAAATTATTATCAATTATGAATGTAAATAATTATAAATAACAGTACATTATTATTTTAATATGAACTAAATAATATTGAAGTTTTGATGAGGTTAATTGAATCAATGTATTATAACAAAATCAAAGACAAATAATGATCAAATAAGATGATATTTAGAGTTTTATAGTAATATAAAAAATATAAAACCAAACATTTAAAGAAATGACATATTTTGTATGGTAAAATCACATTCAAATATGTTAAGAAGATTTATCATAGCATCTTTGATCATCAAATCAACCTAGGTACCACACTAAAGTCAAGGTATAACATCATAGGGGAAAAAACATTTCTTATAAATTTGTCTTATCTATTAAATGTGTGTGTGTGTGTGTGCATGCATTTAAGTGGGCATGTGCATGTTTTTGTGTATGCATATGCATGTGTGCATGTTTGTGCATATTTACTTTCTTTTGAGTGTTTATGTGTGTTTGTGCATATCCATGTGCATTTGTGTTTGGTTTTGAGTGTGTGCATGTAAATGTGTGAATGCAAGTGTATGTATGTGTATGAGTGTTATGCATGTGTATATGTGTATACATTCATTCAAATGTATGTGTTTGAGAGTGCTAATGCATGTGAATATGCACATCTATGTGCATGTGCACTAATTCAATTATGTATGTTCCTTTCAATGTGGTTGTGCATGTGCTAGCTCTTGTATCAATGTGTGCATGTGTGAATTTGCTTTTGTCAACATGTGTGCATATTTTTATATGTGTTTGTATGCATTTGCATGTGTGTGTGGGTCGGTGTGCATATGTGAGTGTGTAAATGTGTGTCTTTGTGCATGTATGTGTGTCTAGGAGTGCATGCATACATGTACGTACATGCATGTGTGCACATGTGAGTGGGTGTATGTGTGTGTCTGTGTATGCACACATAGGTGTTTGGGCATGGGTGCGTAATATGCATGCATTTGTGTGTGTATATCTATAGATGTATATGTGTGTGTATGTGCTCGTATGTGCGTACGAGTGTGCTTGTGTGTATGCATGCATGTGCTTGCAAGTGCGCATGTGAATGTGTGTGAATGCATGCACACACCCATATAGACTCACCCCCTACACGAATGAATACATGTGCACTTGTTTGCACATAGGCATGAACCATCAAACAAATAAACTCTCACATACACATAGATATACACATGCACATATGCACACACACACACATATACACAAATAAAAAAATGAACTCACACACACATAAACATATATGTGCACAACTGCACACATGCATACATTCACACATGCACACATGAATACACATAAAAACACACACATACACATGCATGTATAGTAGCCTACACACAGACATATATAAGCACAAACACAAAACCTCATTGGCACACGCATAGACACAACAATATAGACACATGTAGACAGCCACACACAAAACCATGCACACACACAACCATGCAAACGTACAAACATACACACATGCACACACTTGCACATAGACACATAAACAAATGCATGCACAAACATGGAAACACACAAATACATAAATGCATGTAGACAACCATGCATAGACATGCATACATGCACACATATACACATATGATACTCTTTGATAAATACATGTGCACACACCCACACAAACATCGACATGCACCTAGGCATATAAATGCACACACATACACTGGCACACAAAGACACACACACATACATATACGCACGAACATATGCACCCATGCATAGACATGTGCGCACACTTATTTGAACACAATCAACTAGACATGGGAACACACATGCATGCACACAAAAATATTCACATGCATAAACATATGCATGCAAAAGTATGCATGTATAGACACAGACACATGCATACACACACACATAAACATAATCAATCATATAAGCATGCAAAGAGCAACAAATATATGCATTTACACATAAAGACATGCAAAGACACAACACACATGCACTCATGTGCACACATATATAAAGAAAATCACACATGCATACACACACACATGCACATAGACACATGCAGGCAGGCATAGACAAACACATCCATGTGGTAGTATACACTCATGCACACACACACACACATGTTTTACATGCACACTCACATGCATATGGATACACTCACAAACACATGAATAATTAGATATATGCACACACATACACACATACAAACAAACATAAAAATTTGCACACCCACTTATGCACACACACATTGGCATGTGTAAGCACAGCTAAAAACTATCGCACATGCTCACACAGACAAACATAGATACTCACACGCATCTGTGCACATATCTTTAACAAGATTAGTGTTAAATAAGTTATTACTAAAAGAGAAGAGGGAAGAAGAAAGTTTCATTCAAGAGGACAAAAAGAAAAAGAAGAAAAGAATTGTGTTGGTCATAAGGAGAGCATCAAGGAAGACAGAAAGGAGACTTACTATTGCTAAAAGAATAAAGGGGAAGAACGTATTAGAAAGCTACTACAATGAGTGAAAATAGGGCAAAAAAGTTGAAATTATATTTTTTATTGAATTAATTCCTTTTTATAAAGTAATTAGAGGTTTTATTTTATTGCACAAGAATGCTATGATAATTAATTATGGGGTTTTAGAGTTGTCTTATAGTAAAATATAGTTGAATTTAAGCCTTATAGTTTTGTTTGGAGGTGAGTCTACCATATGATTAGACTCAATATACAATATGATTTTAAATAATTTGTTTAGGGAGTTAATAAACATATCATACAATTAAGAGAATATATAATACAATTAGAGTTAAGTTGGTTCAAGAAGAAAGCTTATTGTGTGGTCCAAGAATGTCGTCTTATCATAGTTAGAGTGATCATATAGTACCATGGAATTCTCATACAATATGATTAGATAAAGCCAAAAGAGTAAGATGGGCTTCTGATAAACATGTATAGGGAGTTGAAGGAATCATATTGTTTGATGGAAAGGCCATATTATACAATAAATGAAGAAATAATAACAATGATTTAGTGAGATGCCAATTATACAACATGATGGGGGAATCATATAGTTGATGTTTTTGTAGTAGAGAAAGTAAAGAGAATGCTTTGTGTCTGCTGAGTCAAGCATAAATATTTATATCTCATATGGGCTTGTTTTAAGTGAAATAGTTAATATTTAATTAAGTCAAGCCATGAACATTAAATGTCTAAAATAGTTGTCTTTAAGAATATTAGAGTGATGGCAAGCTTCAAAGAAATTGAAGGCTTGCACCAAAATATTTATACTTGAATATCTCCTTATTTTTCTTAAATTTGATATGTCCAAATTTTGTGATGATGTGACACACTAGTAGTATTAATATTTTAAAATGTTATAAGTTTAATAATTTTTGAATTTTGATTTTTTAAAAAATTTAGGAATAATTTTTCATAAATTTCTTTTCACAGTAGCATTGGGCGGGTAGACCTGACCCGACGGCTGGTCCGTCCAGGCTTTAAAGATTTAAAAAATAAAATAAAGTAAAAATTTTTTGATAGACCTCAAAGGGGCGAGCAAAGCAAAAAGGCCGCAGGAAGTGCTGCTGAATGGAACAAGTGAGAAATCAACCCGCAACTACTGAACGGAACAAGTGCGGACTGAGCTCGTAGAGAAAGCTAACTAGAGCAAGTGCAAAATCAAGCTAACCAGGACCAAGTGTTGAAATCATGGTCAAGGAAGGGGGGAGCCAACCCCAAACGGCTTGATAGACAAATGATCCGAAAGTGTTATAGAGAGCAACGACAGACATTTGGACGATGTGGGACAAAACTTCCATTGGATCATCAAAGAAGGCGAAAGGGTAGACACAATCAGATGGCTCAGATGAATTAAATTAAATTATCATGACGACAATAAAACGCCGAGCAAGAGATTTGAAACAGAGCCAGATCTGCAAGAGGATGCAGAACCACTGCAGTAAATTTCTATTTTAGTTGATTTCTAGACACATTATTTTAATACATGTAGGACAACCAACATGCCATCCAATGGCCCAGATCAAGGCCTCCTAGATCCAACGACCAGGATTGATCTCAAACGGTAAATTCAAGATTCAATTAGAAACATCCATTTCAGGCTCCAAATGGAACGGTGGCTACTTTATGTATGTCATCGAAACGACTAGTTCATTTTAGAACCTTTTGGGAATGGATTGAGAGCTCAAATTAAGCTCTATAAATAGGGAATAATGAAGAACTCGTAGAGGTTACCATGGCTAAGATTTCAAAGCTTTCAATTCATAATATCGAGCAATTCTAAGTGTACACTGTGCTTCTAAAGTCACAATGTTAAAGCTGCAAGAAGGAACCCAAAATTAGAGGTTTTTGCTTTAACTATTTTTCAATCTCTATTCCTTCCTCTTTTTAGTATTGTATGTGCCTCATATTTCACTAAAAATTGTCTTAAGTTTTGCCAATTTTTTTTCTTTCTTTGTCCAAAAGCCTCGGGTTTGAGTTGAGCTTGGAAAAACTCAAGTAAGTTCGGGATTAGCAGTACGTAATATCCGAAGTAGGTTTTAGGTGAACCGTACGAAAAATCTCTCATGTAATTTGGTGATTTTAGTTTTCTTTTCCCAACACCAGTTGGGGTTGGATGTAGGCTTGATTTTTAGTCGAACCACCTTAAAAATCTTTTGTGTACTATTCTTTCTTATTCTTGCTTAAAATATTTATGTTTCAATTGAAACCAAAAATCGAAAGAAAATTTTATTTACCACAATTCACCCCCCCTCTTGTGGGATTGTCTTATGCACAAAGAACTTCAATTTATATCAGAGAGAGGAATCCAAAATTACGTGAGTAACATCACGAAGGAGATCCACTTGTGCTAAGTGAAGGCTTTCTCACATTCTTTGTGGTTTTGTGATTATTGGTTTTATAGCTTCCTCTTTAGTTAATGTGGGTGCAACCTTGTGTGAGGGTTTTTCTTCAATTTGGCCTCCTTTGTTTAAATTTGAATTTTACTTTTATTGGAAAAACCATTTTATAATTTTTATTTAATCTATCGATTTAGAATTATGGGAAGTTATGACTTAGCCTTGCGGACTTCCTAGAAATTCTTTTACTAATGAACTCAAGCCCTTTAGTGAGCCTAATGTAGAGCATAAAACATTTGCTCAATTGAATGCTAGGGCCTTGAACTATCTTCATTGTGGAATTTCCCCTGGTGAATTTATACAAATTACAAATTTACATACGACATTCGAGGTGTGGAAAAAACTTAAAGTAACTTAAGAGGGCACCTCACAAGTGAAAGAGACGAAGATCAATATCCTCACCCATGACTATGACCATTCTAGAATGAATCCTGGTGAGAGTATTAAAAGTATGTTTTTAAGATTTAATGATGTAACAAATGGCTTGGTAAATCTTAGAAGGGCATTCTCAAATGGTGACCTAGTAAGGAAAAGTTTGAGAATCCTTCCAAAGAAATATGATCTCCTCACAACGACTATTAAAACAGCTAAAGATGTTAAAAAAGTTTCATTGGATGAACTCCTTGGGAAACTTCTCACTATCAAAATAGAGATGACTAGGAGACTAATGGAAGAAGCTTTTACAAGCAAGTTAAAGCATGAAAGGAAGAAGGAAGAACCCATGGCCTTCAAAGCCACCAAATGTGATTCGAATTCCACTTCTACCACTTCCACAGATTTGGAGGATTTGGTAAGTTTTCATGTTAATGGTTTGCCACAAAATTTAGAGAAAAGAAATGGCAAATAATACATTTTAAGTTAAGCCAATTATCTTTAACAAGATTAGTGTTAAATAAGTTATTACTAAAAGTTTTAGGTAGTTTAGAGATGTAGCTAATGAAAGAAAAATAGTGGGAAAGAAGGAGAAAAAGATAAAATAAAGAGAAAAGGGAAGAAGAAAGTTTCAATTCAAGAGGACAAAAAGAAAGAGAAGAAAAGAATTGTGTTGGTCATAAGGAGAGACAAAGGAAGACAGAAAGGAGACTGACTATTACTATAAGAATAAAGAAGGGGAAGAATGTACTAGAAAGCTACTATAATGAGTGAAAATAAGGCAAAAAAGTTGAAATTATATTTTTTATTGAATTAATTCATTTTTATAAAGGAATTAGAGGTTTTATTTTATTGCACAAGAATGCTATGATAATTAATTATGGGGGTTTAGAGTTGTCTTGGTTTAAAATATAGTTGAATTTAAGTCTTATAGTTTTGTTTGGAGGCGAGTCTACTATATGATTAGCCTCAATATACAATATGATTATCAATAATTTGTTTAGGATGTTAATAAAAACATCATACAATTAAGAGAATATATAATACAATTAGAGTTAAGTTGGTTCAAGAAGAAAGCTTATTGTGCGGTCCAACAATGTTGTCATATCATAGTTTGAGTGATCATACTGTACCATGGAATTCTCATACAATATGATTAGATAAAGGCATAAGAGTAAGATGGGCTTCTGATAAACATATATAAGGAGTTGAATGAATCATACTGTTTGATGGAGAGGCCATATAATATAGCAAGTGAATAATTAATAACAATGATTTAGTGAGATGCCAATTATACAACATGATGGGGGAATCATATAGTTGATGTTTTTGTAGTAGAGAAAGTAGAGAGAATGCTTTTTGTTTCATGAGTTAAGCATAAATGTTTATATCTCATATGAGTTTTCTTTAATTGAAATTGTTAATATTCAATTAAGTCAAGCCATGAACATTAAATGTCTAAAATAACTGCTTTCAAGAATATTGGAGTGATGGTAAGTTTCAAGGAAATTAAAGGTATGCACAAAAATCTTTATACTTGAATATCTCTTTATTTTTCTTAAATTTGATATGTCCAAATTTTGTGATGATGTGGCACACTAGTAGTATTAATATTTAAAAATGCTATAATTTTAATAATTTTTATTTTTGGGCCATGTATTATTAATAAAAAGTATAGACATCGATATTTGATTTTTTAAAATAATTTAAGAATAATTTTTCATTAATTTCTTTTCATACTCATTTAGGACACTTGTAATACTATCATAATATAAAATTATTTTGGTATACTTAGATTCAAAATTTTGGCACAAAACTTTTTACAAAACATTATAAAACCTCTTTAGTCTTAGGAATTTTCACAGTAGCATCGGGTGGGTAGACCCGACCAAACGGCTGGTCCGTCTAGGCTTTAAGGATTTAAAAAATAAAAAAAAGTAAAAATTGTTTGATAGACCTAAAAGGGGCAAGCGAAGCCTAAAGGTTGTAGGTAGAGCTACTAAACAGAACAAGTGAAAAATTAGCTCGCAGCTGCTGAACGGAACAAGTGCGAACTCAGCCCGCTAAGAAAGTTGACCAGAGCAAGCATGAAATCAAGCTAACCAGGGCCAAGTGATGAAATCTTGGTCGAGGAAGGGGGGAGCCAACCCCAAACGACTCGAGAGACAAATGAACTAAATGTGTTATAGAGAGTAATGGCAAAGACATTTGGACGATATGAGACTAAACATCCATTCGATTGTCAAAGAAGGTGGAAGGACAGGTGTGATCGGAGGCAACCCCAGACGGCTCGAGAGACTAATGAATCAAAAGTGTTATAAAGAGCAATGGCAAAGACATTTGGATGATGTGGGACTAAACTTTCATTTAATTGTCAATGAAGGCAGAAGGGTAGGCATGATCAGATGGCTTAGATTAATCAAAGTAAATTGTCATGATAACAGTAAAATGCCAAGCAGGAGATTCGAAACAGAGCCAGATGATGCGGAACCACTATAGTAAGTTTCTATTTTAGTTGATTTATGGGCACATTATTTTAATACATCTAGGACGACCAATGCGTGACCCAATGGCCCAGATCAAGGCTGCCTGGATCCAACGGCCACGATTGATCTCCAGTAATAAATTTAAGATTCAATCGAAAATGTCCATTTCAAGCTCCTAACGAACGGTGACTGCTTTATGTCCGTTACACAAACGACTAGTTCATTTTAGAATCGTTGGGAGCTGATTTAGAGCTCAAATTAAGCTCTATAAATATGTAATGATGAAGAACTCGTAGAGGTTACCATTGCTAAGATTTCAAAGCTTTCAAAACACAATATCGAGCAATTCTAAGTGCATATGGTGCATCCAAAGTGACAAAGTGAACGTTGCTAGAAGGAACCTGAATTGGAGGTTTTTTGCTTCAACTATTTTTTAATCTCTATTCCTCCCTCTTTTTGGTATGTCTGTGCCTCATATTTCTCTAAAAATTTCTTAAGTTTTGCAAATTTTTTGTATTTCTTTCTTTGGCATAAGGGCATCCCGACAATTGTGCAAAAGCCTGGGGTTTGAGTTGAGCCCAAAAAAACTCAAGTAGGTTTGGGATTAGTTTAAGGTAAAATTCCACGTAAGTTTGAGGCAAACCGTACGAAAAACCTCGCTTGTAAATTGGTGATTTTAGTATTCTTTTCCCAACATTGATTGAGGATGAATGTAGGCTCAATTTTGAGTCAAACCACCTTAAAAATCTTGTGTACTATTCTTTCATATTCTTGTTTAAAAGATTTAAGTTTTAATTAAAATCGAAAATAGAAAGAAAATTTTATTTACCATAATCCACCCCCCCTCTTCTGGGATTGTCTTAAGCACAATGAACTTCATTTTCTTGAAACATTATCCTCAAGTTATATGAATATATAGTTCTAATAGAATGTGTAGGGTGTTCAAGATAGTTATTAGATATTGGCTCATCACATTATTTATTGTCATTAATACATTGTGTTTGGGGGCTTATGTATTAGTTTAAGACCTTGTACCTAAATGGATAATTTGAATAATATTATAAGTATTTTGTTTAGGGAAATAAAACTATTATTTTATAGTAAAGATTGTGGTGACCAAGTCTGTCTTTCTTGGGATTGGGTTTCACATCCTCCATTTTTTTATTTTTTTCTTAAAACTTTAATTTTGAAATGTACTTTTTATAAAAAATTAAATAAATACATTATGTTTTAAAACATTGGGTATGCTCACATATCCAAAACAAATGAAAAAAATATGCCTAACCTTCGAAATAAATTTTATGTGAAGCCAAATATATGAAACAACATAATGATCATATTACAAAAGGCAATTAACATGTCCAATAAAACCAAGTAGATGTCTAACTTATTGTAAAACTTTTGAGGCATAACGAATGAGAGGGGAAGAGTGAAT